>CANUEX010136147.1:0-81179 GCA_948099535.1 Jatropha multifida
ACTTAATTCTCAAGGTTTAATCAAAATTTTATGATTTAATTAGGTGGTTTAGTGGTATTTGGAGGTAGGAAAATGAAAGAAAAATGGAGGAAGAAGGAAGAAGAAGTTGGCGTGGAGGAAGAAGAAGGGAGGAGAGAGAAAGTGTTGGTGATTTAAGTAGTAAAGTCAAACTTTGCTTCTCATTTTATGCTAAATCAATGGCCAAGATCAAGTTTTAGGTAATTTCATCCAATGACTCTAAATATTCCTCAAATAATTCATTTCTAAATATTATTTAACTCCACAAATTAATTAAATTAACTTTCCAAAAATAATTCACCATTTATTTCTTAATATACCATAATAAAAAATAATATTCACTAGTTGTTCAAAAATATTCATAAAATATTCTCTATCCATCTAAATCATGCAAACATGCTCCAAAAATATTAAATAACATATTAGACACTCATAGTAATTTTTTCGGGCCAAAATAATACCATGTCCCGGACCGATGGTACTATTCACAGATCGATAAATCACTATTACCGACATTGAAAAAGACACTGAAAAATAGTCCGTTACAAGAGCGGCGCAATCGGCACACATGATTCGGCTTAGAGAGATCTTGAAAGCCTGGGGGTTGCTCTATAAAAACTTCAATATCTAAATCACCATATAAGAAAGCATTGGAAACATCCAATTGCTTAATAAGCCAACCTTTAGAAATCGCAATAGAAAGAATCAAACGAACTGTAGTTGGCTTTATGACAGGGGAAAATATCTCAACGTAATCAATTCTGAGGCGTTGGTGAAAGCCCTTAGCAACGAGTCGCGCTTTATAACGATCTAGACTCCCATCTGCCTTTTCTTTTATGCGAAACACCCACTTACAGCCAACCACATTTTGTGGCTGGTGACGAGGTACAAGATCCCATGTTTGTGTTTGAAGCAAAGCATTTAGTTCATTGATCATTGCTTCTCGCCAGTGTGGACTCTTCACTGCCTGAGTATAACACGTGGGAATTGAAGGGATAGTACTCACTTGATGAGCTTGTGGTGACCAAGGAACTCGAGGTTTGAGAGAACTCGAGGTTTGAGAGAACCCGTTTGCTGTCTTGTGAGCATTTGATGTGTCTTGACAGGAGCAATTGGCTCAGGTAAATCAGATGGATCAACAACAGTATTTAGCTTAATGTCGATTGGAGGTAATGCCGATGAAGAATCTGAAGATTGAAGATAGACTGATTCGACAGTAGACGAAGTCGAAATTTCAGTGGTATGTTGTAATGAACCAGTTCGAGTTGGATGTGGAGTTGACGAACTCGATTCGGTTTGACTGCCGGTGTGGTCAAGTAAGGCAGGTTGGTTTACTTGGCCGGTAGTAACATGATCTGAAGGAAGTTGCATGATAACCTTAGGTTGTTTTGTAGACTGATTTGAAAGGTTGTGTCCCAATACAGGATCGAGAAGTCCATCGGATGTGAAAGAATAATGAGGAACCGGCGACAATGGTATAGATGTTGGCGGAACAATTATCTAGGCACTAGTATCGCTTGGCGTCTGAAATGGAAACACCTATTCATAAAACAAGACATGATGTGAGATGAATTTTCGACGAGATAGTAAATCAAGACAAATGTATCCTTTGTGAAGTTTACTATAACCAAGAAAGACACAGCGAGAAGACTTGGGTGCCAATTTATGTGGAGCATAGGGTTTTAACCATGGATAACAGAGAGAACCAAAGACTCTTAATTCATCATAATTTGGGGGTGTATGAAATAACAATTCAAATGGAGTTTTAGTAGTATGTGAGGTAGCTGGTAGTTGATTTATGGTATATATGGCAGTATCAAATGCATATGTCCAGTATGAATAAGGAACAAACGCAATATGTAAAAGTGCACGACCTAACTCAACTATATGGCGATGTTTGCGTTATGCACAACCGTTTTGTTCAGGTGTATGTGGACATGAAATTCATTGAGTTATACCATTCTCCTTCAAATATTTTATTAAAGATTGAAACTCAACACCCCAATCTGATTGGAAATTTTTAATTAGCAATCCAAAATACTTCTCAACTAGAATGCGAAATTGAATAAAGACAAACACTACATCCGATTTTTGTTTACGAAAGTAGAGCCAAGAGTATTTGCTAAAATGGTCATAAAACACAACATAATAACGATAACCATCAACAGAAATAACAGGCCCTCAAACATCAGAACAAATCAATTCTAAAGGTTTGGAAGCATTGTAAATAGAATTCGAAAAAGGCAACCTGTGAGACTTGCTCACACTACAACCATGACAAGAATGAAAAGAACGTTGAGAAGCAAACAAAATATTATTTGAACACAAGACTTTATTAATGTCTCTAAGATTTGCATGACCAAGGCGCTCATGCCAGAGAGAAACTGTAGCTAGAAACGCCTTTGGGGAAAAAGAACGAACAGACTTCATGGGAAAGAGATAAAGCCCATCCTTACTCCGACCTTGGTAAAGTACCTGTCTCGTGGGGATATCCTTCACAAAGTAAACATCAGGGAAAAATTCAATTGAAGCATTATTTTGCATAATAAACGCAGAGACAAAAAGTAAGTTATTAGCAAGAGCAGGAGAATAAAGCACATTATTGAGCTTAAAAGTACGACCATTCACAAACAAGTTAGAATTTCCATGAGAAAGAATGGGAAGGGTTTTACCATTTGCAATAGTTAAGGCCGTGTTTTCATTGGCAGAAACTGGATTTTGAAGATGTGCCGGATCAGCCACCAAGTGATAATTAGCGCCAGAGTCAACTGTCCAGTGTTGAGATGTAGAAGTAAGTCCAGCTTTTACTGTATGAGCTTGAGGATTGGACCTTGGAGAAGGGCATTGGCTAGCGACATGTCCAGATCCATCACAATTGAAGCAAGTTAAACCAGCAAATTGGGTATTAGTTCATCCAGCATAAGAATAGGATTGGACTGTCCACTTCATCCATAACCAGAATTATGAGAACAACCACCACGTCCTCGAGAACGGCCACCACCACGGCCTGCAGAACCGTAATGTGCAATTGGAGGTACTGTAGATTCGATAGACAGATTGTCGAATCGTAATTGGGTTTCTTCACTTAGCAGTAAAGCATACAATTCATCGAATGAAATTGGCGAGTTCCTCGCCTCAATAGATCTAGTGAACGGTCTGTATTTAAAACCCATACCTTCAAGTACATCACAGACAAGAATGTCATCTGAAATTGACCCTGAAAAGCTTCTAATTGATCGAAAATGGACCAAGCCCTCTTCATATATGTGTCGATATTATCAGTTCCTCACTTAAGATGCTTTAATTCTTTTCGAAGCTGCTGAACTTTGGTCTTAGCTCCCTTCGAGTATATAGTTGCAAGTTTATCCCAAGCAGATTTGGCAGTAGGGCATCAAAGAATTTGATGCATCATTGATTCAGAGACAGAACTATTAATCCAGCTTTTAACTATTTGGTCTTGTGCAAACCAGTGAGTGTATTCGGGATTTGGTTCACCATTAGTCAGTAATCGTGAGGGTTCAGGTAAGGTGCCATCAATATGATGATTGAGCTTGTACCCATGGATTAGTGGCAATATTTGTGCCTCCCACAATAGGTAATTGGAAGATGTAAGTCTAATGGTAATATATGGTGTGATATTAGGAATCTGAATCAATGTATTGACTTAGGGCAAAGACAAAGAAGATGCAGGCTGAGATTGGGAGGTGGGCAACGTTGGAGAGGTGGAGGAGATAAGGCTTGGTTCAGTCATGATGCCAGCGATAATAGTGATCAGAACAGAAGAAGATGAGAAACTAGGGTTAATTGAGCGCAGACTGCTCTGATACCATACAGAAGATGATGGTACATGAAAATCTTTTAACTCAATATATTTTATAGGCTTGTAGGAGTATATATAGAATACAAATACAATAGAAAATATAGATACAATAAGAAATTATTTATAAAAGGAATGTCAGTAATTAATTTCACAATCTGTTTTGTGATTAGCTCAATCTTATTAACCTTATCACTCTGTAATGCGTGTACACCGTGTTCTTGTGTCTATCAGTCTCCGGTCACATATTAGACTGATATAATAAAAAACTGTTCAATTCTTTTCGATATCTAGCAACCTCTTTGATAAAGATTATCCAAACCCACCATGACATTTCTCCGCGTGTACAAGCTGCTATATGATTACGCGTCAGGAAATGGCGATGTGTCTGTTATTATAAACGTGTCACCTCTCCAAAAATCCACCTCCATGCAAAAGCGGCAAATCCAATCCTTCTATAAATATTACTACTATTTTCATTTTTTGTTTTTGGGTTACGTAATCACACTGTACTTAATCCTGTCTTCTTCGAGTAACCGTTAAAGAAGTGTCTTGTTCCTTTTTGTCTTCTTTCTAACATGGATTCTCAAATAGAACGCCCACAAGGTTATGGTTACGACCAAGGACCCCTGAATGCCGCTCTCCACGCTGGTAAGGACCTTGCTCCCTCATTTTCAGAAGCGAGATATGTTAATTGAATGTGCTGGCAAATAATTAATGTGATATGCTTCCTTTCTTGCTTTAATATTTTGGTTCCAGAAGGGGAAGACGAGCATCACAATGAGAAGAAGTCAGTTTTGAAGAAGGTGAAGGCAAAAGCCAAGAAAATAAAGGACACGCTAAAATTACATGGCCACGGTCAAGGCCATGACCATGATCATTTGCAGCATGAAGGTCATCCTGTGCTTGATGATCATGACCTAGACGAGGAAGATGATCAGGAGGATGAAGAAATGGTTATGGATCCTGAAACTCATGGAGGATCAGGTATGATACTTAATCTAATTACAACTTTACAAGTAATTTTTGAAAGTCTTTGCTCTTGAACGTAATGTTTAAGGACAATTATTAGAAATATGAATCATTTTTTAAATAGTTTCTTTAAGTTGATTAAATCTCTCTTCAGCGTTAGAGTCCGCAGCTATTAGGAGCTCTTGGCCTGGGCAAGTGGAGAAGTTAGGTGATTCAGCAGAAACAAGAGATTCTAATAAAGCCAAAGTCACTGATTCGGTACCTAGCTCGTTTCCTAGTCAAGAAGAAGAAAAAGGACTCGAACTAGGTGATTCAGCAGAAACAAGAGATTCTAATAAAGCCAAAGTCGCTGATTCGGTACCTAGCTCGTTTCCTAGTCAAGAAGAAGAAAAAGGACTTGAACTCGCTGTTGGGAAGACAAGTCATGTTAAGGGAGTGCCTCATGCTCCACTAAATACACCTGCATCTATTACACCTGGAATTGTGGAACAAACAAAAAGTGTTGATCCGGTTGTAAGTTTTGCTAGAGAACAAGAGGCAATTCGAGGACAACCAAAAGTTCATTTGGAAGGACAAATGGATTTGGAGGAGGATCCTGATGCCCCTAAAGATAGACCTGAAGATTATATTCCTTCCAATTATCAGACAAAAGTCACTGATCCAACTGGTGCAGGTATGCATTTATATGAGATTAAATAACGCAAGAAAACTTGGATTGTTAACTCTAAATGCTATAATGCCCTTAATTGATGCAGGAGGTAAAGAAATAGATGTTAATCCAATTGTTCGTTCTTTCAAGGAAGTGAATATACATGATGAACCAAAACCAGAAGCTGAAGATCAGTCTATCTTCCCTACAGGAAGCCATGATCAATTCTCTCCAGGACCAACTCCACCGATACCCATAACCTCCCAAGAGAGACCTAAATCAGTTTCAAAAACTTCCGATGCTGATGCAGCTGAGAAAACCTCAAAACAGGACAGCTATACGGAGAAAATATCCTCTGCAATATCAGATAATGCAATCTCCGCAAAGAATGTTCTAGCTTCCAAGCTTGGATATGGAGAGAAAGGCGATAATAGAGAACATGAAGGAGAAGAGCATGCTAAAGCAAAGTCACCTGTGGAATATGGGAAGGAAATAGCAGCGACTGTAACAAAGAAAATCAGTCCCGTTTATGAGAAAGTTGCTGAGACAGGGAGCAACATGATAACAAAAGTGCCTGGAATGGGCACTGAAACTGCAAATGAAGAAGAAAGCAAAGTCGAAGGGCAAGATAAAGGAGTGTCAATGAAAAACTATTTAGCAGAGAAACTGAAGCCTGGAGAGGATGATAAGGCCTTATCTGAAGTGATATCGGAAGCCTTACACAAGCAAAAGCCAGAGGAGGATGAGAACGGAAATAAAAATAAGCCAATGGGTAAAGTGACAGAGTCAGAGAAGGTCAAGAAACAATTGGGGATTACAAAAGAGAATTCTGATGAAAGGGTGCATCCAAGTTCTGTGCATAATGCTGGTAGTGCTGTGGTGGATAAGCTGAAAGGAGTGGTTGGTTCATTTTTTGGAAAAGGCACAGAGACTCGAGGTTCCACAACTGGTAAAATCTTTAAATTTTGCTTTCGAATTAATCTATAAATTTATAATAATTATTATTTTTATTTTAACCGTGTTGGTGTTGGGTTCTTCAGGTACTACAGTGTTTAGTGAAGAAGAAACAGGGGAGAGGAGACTTCAGGAATCCGGAAATTGAACATGTTCATTTGCAGAGAGAGTGGTTAATTTGGTTTTATGTCGGAGTGAATTTTGCTGCTTGTATGTGGTGTTTTGTTTATATATTACGTATAAGGGATGTTTGGCATTTTCTTGTTTGTTCTGCAACGACAAATCTAGTTTGATAAATTAGCTTGGTGATGAAGATAAACAGGCTGTCGTTTAACCAAATGTTCTTGATCCTCTGTTGCGGGTAGCTTCAATGTAGTATATATTTTACGGAATAACAAGTAATGCAAAATTGTGACTTCTTTATGTATTCCGGCGGTTTCTCTTGCCAATTACATATGCCTTGCGCCATAACATTTAAGGTTCTTCTTCTATAAAAGTTCGTCATTTATAAACTGCAAGTGCTTTTAAGTCAAGTTTAATGTTTTTCATTAATTGAGAAAACATTCTGAGCTACATGTTTTGAAAAATATTTGAATTTTGATTATTAAATATGATCATAACCCTTGAACGTTTGAAATTTTTATTTTTATTTTATATATTTATTTATGTTGAATATATAAAAACTACGGTTTATTTGTTTCAAATTATGAGATAATTCCTAATTTGAAATACATGATGGATCTTAATTTCAGTGGGGATAAATTTTCCATAACTTTTTCAATTGAAAAAGAAGTTTTAGTTTTCTTATAAGAATTTGAAAAAAGGAGTAAAAATGTAAAAATTGATACAGCCAGTCACCTGTTTGGGCCGGCTAAGAAAAGATTTAGGCCAATAATTGAATATGGATCAAAGTTATGTCAATGGGCCCAAAGTCTATAACCTGTTTGTAAGTAGGATTAAGATCTTCCCATGGTCCCTTCTTAATGAGACAATTGATATTCCAACACAATTACGTAAATTGACGTCCTTGCCCTCCACAATCGCTTAAAAAAAAGGATCAGTTGAAAAAGAAGCTATATTTCTTCACTCAACTCGGCGACTCGCTACAATCACTTACGTGGCAATATATGATTAGCTTTCACCAGTAATTATCATGTTCTGTGAGAACACCGGATTTCCCTTCTTAAGCCTCTCTCTCAACTGGGGCTTTTGCTTGTCCTCCTTACGCTTGCAACAAACCCTTGCTGAAACAAAAACCCTATGCAGCACCTGGATGAACTTAACAACGTAGGATGACTAACAAACAGCTAAGACCCAGGTAATTTCTCAGTCTGCCAATTTCTTTAAAATCCTTTTTGGTCATTTTGGTCGAAACTGTCAAGTGGTATCTTTACACAATGAACATTTCTGGTTCGGATAAAGCTTTTTTATGCGACTGGGTTATCTTTGTTTAATGGGCACCTCTCAATTCGATTTCTCACGGACTGTTATGTTCTGTGCGTCTATAAATGCCAATATGTTGGTGGGTTTATTGGATCCATTCAGTACTGCAACGTTACAGATATAATGGGTTCAGTAGATTCAAACAATGAATGCTGTTTCACTTTTTAGTGCAAGGATGGTTCATAAATTTTCATATATTTCTTTCATTTCGAGAAAATTATGTGACTATAGTTTTGATAGTGATACAAATGATACTGGGTTCCTACACATTGAGGAAACCTTGATGAGAGAATGGACAAGTCCAGATTTCAATTCATATGGATTTGGAAGCCGAAATGAGGACCATTTATCTCAGAGGTGGCGCTTTTTTCAGAATGTTAGGGTCGATGCTGCAAGAATTATTGACATTCTACGGCAAGATGGCCCTGGATTTGATGCAAAAACAGCTCTAAGTGAGTTGCATATAAGGGTTTCGGGGCTTCTTGTGAGAGAAGTCCTTGTGGAAATTTTGAAGAACATAAACAATGAGAATAAAACAAGGTGTGCAAAATTAGGGTACAAGTTTTTCGTGTGGTCTGGTCAGCAGAAAAATTACAGTCACACAGTAAATACATATCATTTAATAATGAAGATATTTGCAGATTGTGATGAAATTAAAGCAATGTGGAGATTGCTTGATGAGATGATTGAGAATGGATACCCAACTACAGCACAGACGTTTAACTTATTGATATGTACCTGTGACGAGGCAGGTTTGGCTAGGAATGCGGTTGAGAGATTCATTAAATCAAAAAAATTCAATTACAGGCCTTTCAAACACTCTTACAATGCAATCCTACATTCACTTCTTGCAATTCATCAGTACAAGTTGATTGAGTGGGTGTATCAACAAATGTTAGTTGATGGTCATTCTCCAGATGTTTTGACTTACAATATTATTATGTGTGCAAAGTTTAGATTGAGGAAGTTGCATCAATTTTATAAATTGATTGATGAAATGTGTAGGAGCGGATTGTCCCCAGATTTTCATACTTATAACATATTTCTCCATGTTCTCGGTAAAGGGAATAAATCAGTCGAAGCTGCTAAGCTTTTGATTTATATGAAGAAAGTTGGTTTTGATCCTAGCATCCTTCACTTCACTACATTGATAGATGGATTGAGTAGGGCTGGGAATTTAGATGCCTGCAAGGATTTCTTTGATGAGATGATAAAAAATGGATGTAAACCAGATGTTGTTTGTTACACTGTAATGATCACAGGATTCATAGAGGCAAGGCAGCTTGAAAAGGCTCAGGCACTGTTTGATGAAATGACGGACAGGGGGCAGTTGCCCAATGTATTTACCTATAATTCAATGATTCGTGGACTATGTAAGGAGGGGAGGTTTGAGGAGGCCTGCTCCATGCTCGAGAAAATGGAATCTAAAGGATGTAATCCTAATTTTCTTGTGTACAGTACCTTAGTGAGCAATTTGCGTAATGCTGGAAAGCTTTCTGAAGCTCATGAAGTAATAAAACAGATGAAGGAGAAGGGGCAATATATCCATCATATTTAAGTTGAAGGGATATAAAATTTGCTAAGCAATATTCTGTTGACTACAGGAATTTTGAACTGTATAATGCTCATCGATTTGGCTCAGGTTGACACCTTGTAGCTCCTGCTTAATTGATGTTGTGGAGAAAGGGTAAATTAAGCATAGCTTCTTCACCTTGTCAATTCTTTCTCCTGCAGTGTAATTGGGATACAATAGAAGGCCACATTCTGCCTTCCTTAAGTAAAGTGATTCATTGAGAATTCATGCGGAGCAACTAGTAAGCTGTAGTTGGGTGTATCATCTACTTCTCATAAAGCTCTTGCTTTGCAGTCCAAATTCCTGCGTACTAACTGTACCGAGGTAGTAATATCTTTGTAATCAGAATGTTTCTGACCTTAACATCTTTCATCATGATGATTTGGTTATTTGTATCAGTAAATCTCCACCAGCTGAAGATAAAGTTGTTTGTTACTGGAACTGCATTTTGAAATTCTACTATTATGTAGTGCATTTTTGGTGATTTTCTTCAGAGGTTTTGATGGAACAGTTGCTTTCGAATTAAGCAAGAAACCAATTGGCATGAATTGATAAATATATAGAGAAAGTGAGTGCTCTTTTGAAGCATTTAGATAGTTTGTTCTTTTAGAATCCACCAAACCACTTCTTCCAATGCTTTGTACTCGTAGAAAATTGTTTTTGCCCTTTGATTAGGCAACAATACAATTACAGAAACAATGTTAAACTTTTTTGGCATTGCAACTTCATCTGAAATATTAAAAGTAATCATTTGGGTTATGCAGTCCCCAGGGAAAAGTCTAAGATACGTTGCTTTTGTTACTATTTTTATTTTTAGTTTTGATTCTACCCTGACTGGTACATAATACCTGCTAGTGGAGGCTGCTAACAGTTATTAAATACTGTTGCCATTCATCAGCTATATGCCCGATTCTGAATGATCTAAAGTTCTGTCATTAGATCATAATTTTATTTTTTAGTGTGGAGTTACATACTAGAAAGGTCAAGAAATGCAGGTAAAAACTTCACAATTGAATGTTGAAGGATGCACTTTGGCATGCCATCAACGTGATCTCTCTCCTTTGAGAAGAGCACAAGTGGGGTGTTTGAGCAATCTAGATCATGAGCCTCCTTTTGCTTCAGTTTGGCTGGTTGGTTGCATAATTGAATTTTGTAAGTTGTTTCTAAACTTCTGCAAGATAACTGCCAAATCTCTTTACTCCATTGTTTATGGATTTCTGTGCTTTTTCAGTATTTCTTCTATTAATTACTTTTGTTTTTCTTTAAAGTTTTCCTTTGTTGGTTCTTCGTCTACTTGGATATTACGTCTTTTTATGGATCAGTGACGAAGTGATATGCTGTTGTCATTATGTGATTGACTTTGAGAATTTTTCACAATTAGTATTTTTCTGTTTTGAGGTTGAGATTTTGAGAGTGGAATACTTCTGCCCCATTTTCCACTGTGAAAATGTGGGCAGGGGCTAAGATGATCTATAAATGCTTGTTAATGTTATTTTGAACCTGAGAACTATGATAAATGGATATTTTTTATTTTTGGGAGATGAATTGTAGGTTCCAAATTCTGCACTTGAACTCTGTGAAAGCAACTGGAGGAACATTCTAATTTTCCAATGGGCTGTGATGCAGGTAACTTTGTGAAAAGGTTTGTGGTCAGTACATGTGGGGAAGCTAAGGAACTGAGCTTGGTAAGGACAATCTCTTCTTCTTTAAGCTGCCATTATTGAAAAATGTTGGCAATTCACTTTGTAATACCATCATCCCCCGCAATATTAGTTATTAGCTATTGCATGCCTGTGTCATATGCAGACACCTATTTTTTGATAATTGTGTTTCCAAATAAATCCCCAACTGTTTTGAGACGAAGGTTTAGTTGTTGTTTTCCAAATAAAATACCTGCCTTTCTGTTGTTAATTAAGTTTGCCAATTTGTTGCTCGGATCTTTTAGTAACCCCATCTTGCATTTACGCCTCTTCAAGTGACTGGTAAGTATTATCTTAATATTGCCAGTTGCGAGATTGATTTGGGATAAAGAAAGACTTTTGTCGAGCATGTAAATTTCTTTACTTGCTAAAGTGAGACAGCATTTAGGAAAGATGCAGAAGTTAAAATAACTTTTGTTTGATTCTTCCAATATCTGATGCAGGTTCCTGCTTCATTTGAAGTCAGAAGTATGTTTAAAGGAATCTGAAAGTTTCATCTTGATCGCTGAAGGTCAAAACCTGAGCTCGTAAGCTACTTCAGTTTATAGTTTTGGTCTCGTAGCCTCAAAAATGTCTTATAAATGTCTGCTACCATAACAAAAGGAAGCTGATGGAATTGCTTTTCCGCCATCTCTTTGTTTCGTTTCATTTATGGTATAGCATGGGCTGATTTGGCAGTCCAAAATGACATGGGTGTACGCGGATGATGTGGTACAAAAGACCGTGAATATGATGTGCATGCTGCTGACATGGATAAATGGACATGGCAAAAGAAAAGAAAAGAAAAGAAAAGAAAATACTTTTATATTATGCCTCGTGAATTGTGATGTCTAAAGAAAAAGACAGATAGGGTTCTCTTAGTAGTGCTGCAAATTTTCTATCTATCTGACTCTGCTGTTGTTATTTTTATCTTCTTGTCATTTTGCTTAGAGGGGAATAGAAATCATGCACTCAGTGGCCAAGAATTTGAAAATTAGTCCATACTTTACCTTTCTCGTCATTCCCACCTAAGCATTTGCATTTCATAAGCTCCAAAATATGGTTTCTTGTCAATCGTCATATTGGCCCACTAATTATGAAGATTAAGCCTAACGACACCAAAATCAAATTCCTTTATCATCTCTTTTCATACTGAAAATGGTTTTAGTTACAAGTTGACAAATACTAAAGGTTCTTTTCCACTGGTAAAGAAAATATAAAACAACATCAAAGGGGTTTTTTGGAAGAAAATAATGAATTGAATTTAGAAAATTCATTATTTTTTTATCTAAAATGATAGGTAATTGTGATTAGTTGCTTTCAATCAACACAAATCTGCCAATTTCAAATGTTGCTTGTGATAAAAGTGACCCTCTACATGTTCACTAATTGACAAAATCCTGATTTTCTTACATAAAAATAAATAAAAACAGTTATGGTTAATGCATTTATTTTATGTTGATAGTATAATTTTCTAAAATTTAATATACTGATTCATAAGCTTATAACAGTCTGATTCCTCTGTAATGTAGTAATAGTATTTCACTCGTTAAGCACTATTGAAGTGCAATGAAATCGTTATTTTAAGCTAATACAATCCTAATAAAAAAGATAAATTCTTTAAATATATGTTGCTAAAATGAAAAAGTGAAAATGGACAAAGGCACAGGGGAAGAGAGCATGTGAAAACATGCAGGACAGTAGGACACAGCAGTCTCGCACTAACCTTCTTGTACTATTTGATACAGCATAGATTCTTCAAAATCACAGTTAAGAAAATCAAGAAATTTTAATTAATTAAAATGGAAAATTTATAACCAGATGATGATGACGATCTAGGATTGTATTGCAGGGGGAGAATTTTGAGGTTGAATTGATCATTGCTTATTCTCTTCTTTCTTATCTTCTTTCTTTTCTTCCTTCTTTTCTTCTTTCTTTTCCTCTTTCTTCTCTTCTTTTTTCTCTTCTTTCTTTTCTTCTTTAGCAGGCCCGACTGATATTATCTCTACTTTCCCTACTTTCTTCAACTTCTTTGCCACTGCCACTGTATCCATCTGTCCTATCACTGTTAGCTTTTGATCTTTCAGTTCCGCAGCAATCGAATCAACTCC
This sequence comes from Jatropha multifida, assembly GCA_948099535.1. Classification (NCBI taxonomy): domain Eukaryota; kingdom Viridiplantae; phylum Streptophyta; class Magnoliopsida; order Malpighiales; family Euphorbiaceae; genus Jatropha; species Jatropha multifida. The sequence goes on from CANUEX010136147.1 coordinate 13,217, forward strand.
TGTTATTAAATGAATTTTCTAACATCAAAAGAAAACTCAAATCCAAAAAATCTGTATATCCATCCTCTGCGCTAAAAGAAAATAAAATTTGTAAAGAAAAATTGTACCATAAATATCAGCAGCTGCTTCTATTGCCTTCTGCTTAGTCTTTTCATCAGTCATGGTCAACACCTTCAAAACCACCTTCTGCTACAAAAATAATTCAGAAAAGATACCGGTTACGGAAGATTTGCATAAAATAAAAGAGTGAAAGCAAATAGAATTAAGCAATATGCAAATTGGAAGATAAAAAAACTAGGGAGAGGTTACCTGAGCCATTAGACGAGGAAAATAATATGAACTTCGGAGGAAGTTTATAAAAAGATGAAAAAATGAAATGAAATTTTGGGAAATCAATGGCCTTTTATAGAAGGGAAACCAGGGGTTGAAGGTGGATTACTAGTTGCTATTGTACACCCTACAGGTGGAGGTGGATGCTTTTCTTATATACAGTATGAGGCCATATGGCCCCCTTTTTGACAAAGGCTAATGTTTGCATGATGGACAAATTTGAGCCACTTGATTGTCAGAAATTTTCAGATATGGCATATCTGTGAATTTAAAATGTAATTTATTCATATTTGGTATATATATATACATTTCTAACTACCAATAATTAATTAGGAATAAGAGAAGCATGCCATTTCAACAGTGTAAAATGCCATTTATTAATATTTAACTTATTCGCTCGCGAATGGATTATGATTCAATTCACAACGCACCACGAAAGAGAGTTTGAATTACCTTTGAATACTAACTATTTGCTATTGCTTAAAACTTATTATCTTCCTCTGCTACCGTTCTTTTTTCTTTTCCAGATTTTCTCCATTGAAAAAATTCACATCATTGAAGATAATGAAGATTTTGAATATTGCAAGTCAATCGGTCAACATGAACTAGCCACTGCTATTAATTATTCTTTAATAAATGTTTGGTTTGATAGCTTCAAGATTTGACTAGATGCGCAATCTTTTTTTTTTTTTTTTCCCACAATATGGAAAATGTTTGACTATATTAATAACTTTCAGTTACGCAGAAAGTTTTCAAAAATAAAAAAATATAATGGATTTATGAAAATTTAAATTCCATTAAATGGTCATATAATATAATTAAATACACTTTTAACATAATGTTTATATGTAATAAAATAGACACTCGAAATACACATCTCAAAAGATCTCTGATAATACAAATACCAGTCCGGGAGCAAGCAAAATTAAGGAACTAAAAACAAAAGCAATTACAGAGAATCTAATTAATTAATTTCAAGGAAGAAAAAGAATACAGCATCACATAATAGTGCAAGCATGTGGATTATCATCGCTGAAAAAGGAAGCAATAGCCTCATCGGAAGCCACAGCGACAGAATAAACTGCAGGAGTATGGAAGAAAGTGTGAACACCATTTGAAGCTACATTTCTGTAACTATCGTAGTAGTGGTTTGCTATATAAGTTGGATATTTGTAAAACGAAGCAAAATGAGAGTATCCAGGGAATGGCCATGGCTCTGCTGCTTTCCCTGCCCGTTTAATAGCTTTTAACACCTTCTTTTCCTCCAACGCATAACCTCTCACAGTAATTTTCTGTATTTCCATTTCTATTTCCACTTCTTCTGCTCCTGGATATCATAAAAGGTAACATATATGTATGTATAGTTCTCATTTTGGCCGAATATGTCAGTAGGCACTTGGTTTATATACGTCCTTATATCAACCATGCCAAGACCCATCTCTTGAAAGAGGAAGGATGTTTGGTTTGGCAATGAGAGAGATTGGAAGTAATTTTTGAGAAAAACACAATATGAAATACGAAAGTAAAATACCTTTGAGCTTGAGGAGAGCTTTCTTCAACTTTGAAGCGCAACCCTCACAGTCAAGGTTTGGAACTCTCACCTCTACCATCTGCATGCAAGTGTTAATAAGTGAATGTGTAGAATAATCTTCAAAAATGTATAAGAGAGAAGAGAGAAGAGAGAAGAGACTCACAGACATAGCTGATTTCCACAATATAGAGTTGGTATTAATGGCGATACTAGAAATATAGAAAGTTAAGTTTTGATATAGAGTAAGAACGGAGAGACATTCATAAGCAAGGGTTTGAGAGAAGTTGAAAGGGGAAGGACATTCGAAAAGAGGTTCAGTCTCGGGTTTTGAAATTGAAAAGCATGAAATCAGAGTATATATATTCACGCGTGAGAATTTATTTTATTTTGTATTTTTTTTTATGGCCAACTAAACTTTGTTATGAATCGGTTAATGTCACGCTTTGTGCGGTATGGAATGATGGAAGGCACCAAAACGCCTCTTAATGCCAGTTTACATGTAGGACCTTCGCACACTTATTTCGTCTCTCTTTTCTCAAATATTCCTCTGTCTGTCTGTCTGTCTGTCACTTCGCCACCTTATCAATGTTCCTAGCTGGTTTGTTTGTGCATGGTGCAACAAAATAAAATGCCATAATTCGCAAACTCAAAAGCCTTTAAAAAACAAAGGAGAGATAAAACAAAAGAAAATTATTACGCCATCTAAGATAGGATTTCATTAAAAAATGTATGTGCAAAATATGTTTCGTTGATATATTAAATAAAATTTCAGTGATATAGAGAGGATTCAAGGGAAAGTAAGCATTGAGAAATGTCAAATTAATATCTTAGAGAGCTTGCAAAAAATTAAGAGAAAACGGTCATAATCCCTTCGAGATGAATAAAGCAAAATGTAACAGCAGCTCCTTCTATTCACAAACATTTGATTTCTTGTTTAAAGAATGCAGTAGTTTTACTTTTATGCACTTCAATTGGGCGTGGACCTCGAAATTTATGGGGCTAGACACGTCAATGTTGTCCTGGGAAATTTTCGTGGGGGAAGGACTTGAGATGTTTATAAGCCCAAAACAGTAGGCCTCTATTCAAAGTTCAAACTTTGTTTTTCTGATCCATCGCTGCATTCCTTATTCAATGTATCGAGTACGTTGTACCTGTGAATTTTTAATCCGGATTTTTAATAATATATCAAATACGATTTTCAATCCATATACGAGTCAAACATGGACACATCGAATCAAAAGATATTAATTCATTTATTGAGCAACAATGATTAATACAGTAATTGAAGAATTTTGTAGTGGGTAATTGGAGGATTTTATGTAAGGACGTAGCGTGTCTGCGAGTGGGTGCACCAATTGACGAATTAAGTGAAGAAACATACAGTCATCTCCCATCATATTCTGTTGAACTACCAAACTTAAAAAAGAATGAAACTTTATTTTTCTTCTTCCAATTGAAAACAAATGAAATTGGGTAAGGGCAGATTCCTGTTCTAATTAGGAAAACCTAAACTTCTTTATACTAGAACTATACACATAAACAAAACAATACAATACATTCTAAATGAAAAGGCAAAAATAATTTCCAAACAAGCATTCTAATTTCCTAATGGCTAATGGGGCATTCCTCATCTTTCCGTTTCTTACGGGAAAGCTCCTTTGTCCACTTCCCATTCTCCACCTTTTAGCCACTTACATATAATCCCTCTTAATAAACAAAGTCAAGAAGCCTCCGTACTGTCACAAGATTCCACCCTCATTTGGATCTCTATCACCTTCTTTCCTTGATTCCACGGTACCTTCAATTTTATTTCTTCTTCCTTTTTCCCTTTTATGGAAATAAATTTCTCCTCTTCTTGTTATAGTCACTATAGGCGATTAGCTATTACCATTTCCCTGCTTTTATCCGTTATTCGATCTGTTTTGATTTTTGCGTCTTCTCCATCTCTATCTAGTTTAAAATTCGAGGTCAGTACTTACTGATCTGTTTCAGATGCGAAAGGATTACTCTATTTAGAATTTTGGAGACTCATCTGCATGTACGTATTTCTATCAAATAACTGTTTGTTGTAGTGCATTAAAGATATCGGCCAAAACCAGAGTACACATCTGATGAAATCAGCCAAGTTGTTCACTGACGTGTTTGTCAGACACTAGAAGAAGAAAATGAGAGAGATTCGAGTGCAGTACAGATTGCACAGATATTTACAGGACGGATCGAGGATTTATTGTCGTTTAACAGAGTCGATCTGCCCTACAATGAAGTTACCTGCAAGATTGTTCAGTGTCTTCCTCGTCTTCCTCTTCCTCATCGTCGGAGCGTTCGTTTCCACGCGCTTCCTCGACTCTACTGTAAGTTAATGATTAAACTCACCTACCACAGAAAAAACATTATTCGACATTTCCTATTCGACGGCATGACTGACGATTGTCGACACCATGTCGTTTTAACAATACAGCTCTTAACACGCGTACACAACTCCGTACTCGTTGCCTAAACCAGCGCCGTGGGCGTCGGTTCAATTTTTTTTTAAAATATTTCATTTGAAAAAACGCTTCCTGTGTGACTCGTGTGTTATGACTTTACTTATATCATTAATGTGGATGGGTCCTACTCACGACACGCGCATGATTTCTACAAAATTTTCTATCCTTCGTTTCAGAAATAGAGACAGTTGATTGGCAGTTATTGACTATTGCTTTTGTTTTTCTTTTGGGCTCCGCTCCTTTGCAGGTTCTGACCGGTGGCTCGGCTAAACAGCCGTTGTTAAAACGTACAATCTCACCTGAAATTCCCAAAAAGCCCTCAAATGTAGGCGAGATTCCACTTGACTGCGCTGCTTTCAACCGCACGCGAAGATGTCCCGCAAATTATCCTGTGACCATTCCAGAAAATCCGGACCGTCCATCACTTTCAACATGTCCGGAATACTTCCGTTGGATTTACGAAGACCTGAATCCTTGGGCACGCACTGGGATTACGAGGGGCATGCTTGAAAGAGCCAAACGAACGGCAAATTTTAGATTGGTGATCCTGAAAGGCAAAGTTTATATAGAGAGATATCAAAAAGCGTTTCAGACTAGAGATGTTTTTACGCTGTGGGGGATTCTGCAGTTGTTACGGAGGTACCCGGGGAAAGTTCCTGATTTGGAGCTGATGTTTGATTGCGTTGACTGGCCAGTTATCAAATCAAGCGACTATAGTGGGCCCAATGCAACTGGCCCACCACCTTTGTTTCGATACTGTGGAGATGATGACACGCTTGACATTGTTTTTCCGGATTGGTCGTTTTGGGGATGGTAAGTACTTTTGGCTTTTCCTCCTCGTCAAATCTCTGTCTGTCTAGTCTTGATATTAAGAACGGACCAATATATATATATATATATATTAGTATTGTTAATGGCTATTAATTCTATTTTTAGTTTGTATTTTCATTATGAAGGCCTGAGATAAATATAAAGCCATGGGAACCTTTGTTGAATGACCTAAAAAAAGGGAATAAGAAGACCAGATGGATGGAAAGGGAACCTTATGCCTACTGGAAAGGAAATCCTGCAGTTGCTGCAACCAGACAGGACCTTATGAAATGTAATGTCTCTGAACAACAAGACTGGAATGCTCGTGTGTATGCCCAGGTAAATGATTTGAATTTTCATTGAATGTAGCCTTTAAGGGAAGTGGGAATTTCAAATTGGGAAGCCCGAAATGTTTTGCAGGACTGGATTAAAGAATCACAGGAAGGATACAAGAAATCAGACTTGGCAAGCCAATGTATTCACAGGTATAAGATATATATTGAAGGGTCCGCATGGTCAGTCAGCGAAAAATACATTCTTGCTTGTGATTCTCTTACTTTACTTGTAAAACCCCATTACTACGACTTCTTCACGAGAAGTTTGCGGCCAATTGATCACTACTGGCCTATAAAGGATGATGATAAGTGCAGGTCTATTAAGTTTGCAGTTGACTGGGGTAACAGCCACAAGCGGAAGGTGAATGAAATTCTGAGCTAAATTATTTATCTTAAAATTTTTAGGTCTGAATTGTGTAGCTTGAGATATCTATGTTTGACTCGAAAATCGGACTGCAATTCAATTATTCTCCAAATGGATTTTTCCAGGCACAGGAGATTGGAAAAGCAGCTAGTGAATTTATTCAGGAAGAATTGAAAATGGCCTATGTATACGACTACATGTTTCATCTCTTAAATCAGTATGCTAAGCTCTTGACATTCAAACCCGTTATACCTCCAAAAGCGATTGAATTATGTTCGGAATCCATGGCTTGCCCATTCAATGGAGTAGGGAAGGAGTTCATGATAGAATCCTTGGTAAAGAGTCCTGAAGAGACGAGTCCATGCACCATTCTTCCTCCTCATGATCCAGCATCTCTCAGTGCAATTTTTAGGAGAAAAGAGAATTCAATCAAACAAGTGGAGTCATGGGAAAGAAAGTACTGGGATAATCAAAACATGCGATCTTAGAAAGGAATACGAGTGAGTTTTTGTTTGATCTTCTCCACTGTATTCAGTCACATGTTTATATAGTAATCAGTACCATATAATATAGAGTTGACGTCACATTTTTAGTGGAAAATTTTATAAAAAAGTAGAGAAATGGGAGAATTCGATGGAATAATCAAAATAATTAAGTATTGTTGTAGACCATTTTGTGCTGAACTATATATTCCTTATTTTTAATGCATAAAGTTAAAAAAATATAATCACATTTTTGCCTTTCGCATTGTTTTTTAGTCCCTTCTGGCATGCCATAGGAAACGTGCATATGATTGTTAAATAAAACTTCTTTAATGTAGAAAGTGCATTCCACCTAAAATATTGTATAATTTTCCAAAACGTATTATTATCGTTCAAAAATATAACATTCTTTCAGAATAAAGAAAAAGACTCTTGGAATTCCAACAAGAAGTGACGTACCATTCATGAATTTTTGAATTTTCATTCTTTATATTTTTATTTGCTTTCGAAAGATAGATTGAAAATCCTGTATTAATTAGGATATATTTTTCACTCAGGACATCATGGACCCTCCTCATCGATGGGTAGGTAGGCAAGGTGCAACCAAGTCCGCAATTACCTGTCTAATATGCCATTTGGCCCATTTTCTACCTAGCAAAAAACTGGGCTTGACGTTTTATGGTTCGATGATTCTATTTTATTTCCATTTCGACATATATAGGCACATTTTCACTTTTTCCTGCCTATTCGACGTATCAATCTCGTTGTGTTGATAAATCATCAAAGGAAGGACTCGAAGCTTGGGACACCAAAGAAATCATCCAATTCACCATTGAAAACTGTAAAACACATTTTTGTCTGGCATAATCATGTCACGGAGAGAGAGAACATGCAGCAGAGGAATTTAATGAAGGGATCAAGTGTTTTTGGCCATTTCACAGAGATGATCAGGCAGCCGTTCATTCAGTCACCTGTAAAATCCTCCATTGCCTTAGTGTTGCTTCTCTTCTTGCTCATCGGTGTGATTATCTACACGCCCATCCTTCGTTCTAATGTAAGTTCGCTGTTATTTCTAACTCACTTTCCGGTTTTCCGGCGAGAATTTTGACATTTTCTTCCTCTCAGCGAAATGCAAGATAGACTAGCTTAAAACGTAGCAAGTTCGTTGGGATACTATGAAATTTTGGGCCAAGCTGATAGGCCCGTTTTGACTTTTTCACCTTGGGCTTTGCTTGGTAGGCTATTACTAGAAGCCCGGCTCACAAGTCAATACTGACTACAGAAACGTACAAAATCGAAGTTCCACTCAACTGCGATGCACTCAACCTCACAGGAACATGCCCTCGAGACTACCCCACAACCTCTTCAGAAAACCCTGACCGTCAATTACCTCCTACTTGTCCAGAGTACTTCCGTTGGATACACGAAGATTTACGTCCATGGGCGAGGACAGGTATCACGAGAGACATGGTGGAGAGAGCTAAAACGACAGCGAATTTCAGATTGACGATAGTTAATGGCAGAGCTTACTTGGAAACGTTTGAAAAGGCATTTCAGACGAGAGATGTTTTTACTCTGTGGGGAATCCTACAGTTGTTACGTAAGTACCCGGGGAGAGTGCCTGACTTGGAGATGATGTTTGATTGCGTCGATTGGCCAGTTATTAGGTCCGTTGATTACAGTGGGCCTGATGCAGCAGCACCACCGCCATTGTTTCGCTATTGTGGGAACGATGACACATTGGATATCGTTTTCCCTGACTGGTCGTTTTGGGGATGGTAAGACATTTTGAGTTCTTCTTTATTTTATGGCTATGGTTATTTCATAATAATAAAATTTATTATGCAGGGCTGAGATAAATATAAAACCATGGGAGCATTTGGCGAAGGAACTTAAAGAAGGCAACGAGAGGAGCAGATGGATGGATAGGGAACCTTACGCATTTTGGAAAGGGAATCCTGATGTTGCTGAGACAAGGCAAGACCTTATCAAATGTAATGTCTCGGAAGAACATGACTGGAATGCTCGTGTATATAGACAGGTAATTTCATCTCCTTTTTCTACCTCTGGTTCCCATTTTCCGATTTCATTTATGATTGCAGGATTGGGGCAAAGAATCACAAGAAGGATACAAGCAATCAGAATTGGCAAATCAATGTGTTCACAGGTAAGGTAAAAGGGATTCGTTCATAAAATTTTTGCCTGTCATAAATTTTCTTTAGCATCTTTCAAATGCAGAATTGAATTGATGCAGGTTTAAAATTTATATCGAGGGATCTGCATGGTCAGTCAGCCAAAAGTATATTCTTGCTTGTGATTCAGTTACCCTTATAGTGGAGCCCCATTACTATGATTTCTTCACAAGAGGTTTGATGCCAATTCAACACTATTGGCCCATAAAGGAGGATGATAAATGTAAATCTATCAAGTTTGCAGTTGACTGGGGTAACACACACAGGCAGAAGGTAAATAAAATAATCCAAAAGCTATTCTATTTTGCCGTCAAAAAAAGATTGGAACTGATACTTTTGTCTGCGGATTAATCAGGCACAGGCAATCGGAAAAGCAGGTAGTGGATTCATGCAAAAGGACTTGAAGATGGATAATGTGTATGATTATATGTTTCATCTCTTGAATGGGTATGCTAAGCTTTTGACATTTAAACCCACTATACCCAAAAATGCTACTGAACTCTGTTCAGAAACAATGGCTTGCCCAGCTGATGGATCAGAAAAGAAGTTTATGATGGAATCAATGGTGAAGGGCCCAGCAGAAACAAGCCCTTGTAGTATGCCTCCTCCCTATGATCCTTCTTCTGTTCTTGCTACTTTAAGGAGAAAAGCAAATGCAATAAAGCTGGTGGAATTACGGGAAAAAAGATACTGGGACAATCAAACTAACATGTCTTAGTAGAGTCTAGGCTTAAATTTTTTTAGTATCTTTTTTCCTTTGCTTTGTGTTTTTTTCTTGGTTGATGTCAGTAGATAATTTTTTCCTAAATAAATCCATTATCTTATATTGAGTTTGAAATTAAAATGTGAAATTTATTTCATTTATAAATGATCCCTGGAGTGAATAATTTTGTTGGAAAGGTACCAAGATGGATGGGAATGAGCCTTCAGAATCTGAAAGTTCTTGGTCAATTAAACTGTGAAACTCCTTGAGAGTTTTTTTTATCTCAATTCTCTTCAGGTCTTGGACCTTGCAAATGATAGTTTATCAGGTAAAATACCAAAATGTTTCAGCAATCTCACAAGACAGAATATGGTACTAAATTAACTATAATAACTAACTTGGATAAGTTATCAGAATAAATAACCAGTCTGCTAGGGTTGCAACCTTGAATCTATCAGCAAATCGTTTGACAGGAAAGTTTTCAGAAGCATATTGGTAATATGAAACTGCTTGAACCATGAGCGATCTGCATTTCTTGAATCTGTCTTATAATAACTTATCAGGGAAATTCCATCAAGAACTCAAGATGCTTAACCTCGGTGCTTGGAATTGCCGTTGGTTTTAGGGTTATCATGGGTCTACTTTTTGTATTCATCAGTAGTTCTTTGTTTTTTGTAACAAAAATAAAAACTAAACTGTTTCCTTGTCGCATTTTTCTTAGATCTGCCAGTTAATTATTGACTAATCGAAAATGTTAAGCATGGAGGAAATAATTAAGAAGTGGAAAATATTGTCATATGAGTATAAGAAGCTAAAGTCCTATTACATTTGTCAAAAGAAAAAGAAAATAAAAAATTATGCCTCAAGAAGAAACAACAGTACAAGTATGCATCCTTGTATCGAATATGCACGTTACACCAATCAAACTAGAGATGATGGGTTAGTGCAAAACCCCATTGCAACAAAAATTGAAACGAAATAAAACAATTTGCTGAGTCTGACAAAAATGTAATATGTCAGAAAAAGCTGAATAAATAAAATTAATGTCTAAAGTGCTCGGCCTTTTATAATGTCCAGACTCATTTCGCTAGGATCTGTAACTTGCAACTCAACCTGAATGCCATCTAGTTCTCTCTTGAATCTGTCTTTGGAGCTTGCATATACCATCTTCATTCTCACCCTTGAAGTATCAGGAGACCTACACGCAGTTATAATTTATGAGCATGAGGAAGATTAATGTATGCAGAATAATACAATTGTTGAAGAAAGGGAAAAAGAAAAAGAAAAAGAAAATAGTACCAAGCGATGAAGAAAATTTTGCTTTTCTGGCAATTCTCATCAGTGGTGAAATCAAAATCAAAGACCGCATAGCGACACTCATCAGCAGGGAGAGAGGCAGTGAAATCCTCATAGGTCTGTTGAGGAGTTCCAAGCTTGTCTATAACCACTTGTTGAGCTTCAATCTTGAAAGTAATGAACCGGTAGTTCCTTTTCGCTTTTAGCTCCAAAAACTTGAGCTTACAGTCATCGTGCACAGCCATTCCAGATGCCGAATTCGCCTATTTCCATTTTTATCATATATAGAAACCATAACAATTGGAAGATTCAAAAACATTGTTATAAAATAAAAAATAAAACAAAAATAAATTCATACCATGTTTGCAGCTCAGCTATGAAAGCCAGGGCCTTCGAGAAGAATGAAGAAGAAAAATGGAAATTGAGAATGAGAAATGGGAACGTAAGTAAAGAGAAGAGTGAGAGATCCTTAATTTTGGGATGCATTAGTATTGAGAGATGAGACAAATAAGGGGAAGAAGAGAAATTTGAGGTCAAAAACAAGGGTTGAGAGTTCTCTAAGCTTCCGAAACTCATCCTGTCCACAATGGCGTCACCTAAAGAAACCGAAAATACAGAACAAATAAAAGTTCCTGCTGCCACGTCTTTACCTGCTTGACCTCTTCGTCAACCTTTCATTTTATTCACTTTTTTCCCAAAAAAAAAAAATAATAATAATCTATATTTTATATAAAAAGCTGAAGTAAAGAAAAATTTCAAAATTCTTTATTTGTTTAATATTTCAATTTTCCTTTTTTACAACTTCGAGTTTTCTTTGATTTTTTTTTTTCTATAATTTTGTAAGATTCTTGATTGTATATTATTTTTTAAATCTCCATATAATTATTACCTTTACTGCATTATCTCAATAAACTTTTTTAATTAATTAATAAACTATATATATATATATTCATAAATTAGTTGCATTATCATGTGATTTTATGTTTTATTCAGTAGACATGAACATACCGGAAAAAAAATGTTTATAATATAAAATTTGTGAATTCTATCATTCACAGAAAGTCATACAAACCATTACAAACCAAACAATTCTCCAACCAAACAGATTTCAAAAAGACACAAATGTTGATCTATAAAAAAGAAAATTAACAAGGTATTTTTATGACTCCAGTATATTCAGGAATGTTATGTTGTCATTGCTCAGATCAAAGAAATTTCTACCCTGCAAAGTTCACTACTTTCTGCCCTTGCTTCTTTGATTTTGCATTAGCATTACCATCTCTCGAATCAGATGACTTTTCTTTTTGGTTACCATATGTGTTTTCCGTCATAAAATCGTCATCTAATTCATCCCCGCTTATAAACTTGGTTACCTTCGGCCTTGGCCTTTCTCCTTCAATCACTGAAACAAGTACAAGGAAATTGAAAGGTTAATCGGATTTGAAATACAGAATGCTTAGCAGGAAATCAAAAAATGCAAACTACTCCTTTGCATATTCAGAATCTTTAACTCCCGAGTCCAAATTAATATTTCTTTCCCCAACCTTTTTTCCTGGTTCCACATTCAGCATCAAGCAAACATTTGATATAAATGTAACTTTTGTACTTCATTAAGTGGAAAAAGCAACAGATCACATCAGCATCATATATACCCGGTCATCCGATCTTATAGTGGATGAACAACTCTTATCCGTCTACCCATTCAACAGAACATGAAAATTATCCCAGTTAGATAATTCATAGTTTTTTTTATGGAACACCGAAGTTTTGTGTGCAAAGGTAATGCCTCGCGAACTAAACAACTTTGCGTCTCGTTTCAAGATAGCACTCGCAGGCCATGGAAGACAACATATTGTAAAAAATCAAACGTAATCGTACTACCCTGAAAATAAACTGCCATCTCCTGTCACTCTAATCTCCTATGCCCAAAATGGCTTGTTAACAATGTTCAAAGACTTAAAGCTATAAATCAAATTCCAACTGCAATCACTTCCTGATCTGTTCTTGCTGAATTATAGACATATGCGAATGCAATGCAAATTACAGACACTGACCAGCAGTGAGCCTCTATAACTCAAATTTGAAGTCCAGTGAAACAGTACAAACTAATCAAACTCAATCTGCGGTTTCTCTCTACTCTTCCTCAAGACTTATTGTGTTGAACCTGGCAAGACTTTTTCGCTAGTGACCTAACCTCCTTCAAATATATTCAATAAACCATCTTAGCACCTCTTGGCCACAAAAGCTCAGGTCACTGGTACTCTGAGTCTCTGACAAACTCAAGATGGTACTAGATGTGATCATCTTACATGCAAAATGTAAACTTCCGTAATGCAAACTTATCCATCACCAGTTCCATAATTGTTTCAACAGAAAAGATTGCATAATAACAGAGAGAAATTTCTATTTCTTACCTTCTTTACCAGGGGCAATCTTACCCTTGTCAGGGCAATCTTTTGCTAAATGTGTCACGCCACCACATATTTTACAGCAGCCACCCTGCAAAAATACATGTGTACATATCAGCACTAATGGATATGCAGGTGCAGGTAACTCAAATAGAAAATACTGAACAGTATGGTTCTATTTGCTAAGCACGTAGTTTCACATCCACATTCCAAGAGCATGGTAGCCTGAACTTTAATAATGTCAAGCATTAAATATAAAGGTTAATATACCTTTGGGTATATCCCATGAGTATTTTGAGGGCATTCCTTGCTCAAATGTCCACTTTCATTACAAATAAAGCAATTGGCAAATTTAGTTCCCCCTGCATTTCCAAAGAGAACTATCATGATTCAAAACGACAAAAAGAGATAAAGGGATGGAGCTCAAGTGAATTATCAAAAAGGATTAATGCACTCTGCAAAATCAAAGAGATATTCAGGCCTTCGCAATACCTTCCATGCATACCAAGGTGTCAGCGTGTAAGCCATGGAATCAACATTCATCACATTTAAAATTACAATATTTTATATTCTTTTATCCCCTATACTACACAATCCAATAAAAATTATCGCATTGTTTCACAATCTCCTCAGAGACAACCAACTTCAAAATTCAACAACAAAGGAGGAATGGGGAGGGAACGAGAGTTATTACGATATTAATCTGCAATGTTTTTTTTTATATAAAATATATATTTCTCTCTAGCTTGAACTGTATGACAATGACTAGTTAATGATAAGTGAGGTAAAATTGTCTATTAGCACCACATTTTCACACACACTATTAAGGTTCTTCTAATTTCACTAACGGTGAGGTATAATGTCACGTTGTATTCCTCAACAAGCAAGCAAAAAATCAGAATGCATTCATCAACGAGGAAGCAAAAAATCAGAACACTTCAGCAACTAATCAAACTAACCACCAAATATTTATCACCAAAGTATGTTTTGAAATGAGGAAAATAATTGCATTAAATATTGAAATAAAGGTACCATCTTGAAGAGGCTGGGGGCATTTAGACAGCGAATGACCAGTTTCCCCACAATTATAGCACAATTTCTTATCGACAGTTTCATCCTTCTTGTTAGGGCAACGCTTCAGGCTGTGCCCTCGCCGCCGACAAAGCAAACATATCTGCAACCACATAAAAACCACCACTATCAGTTAACTTCACCACCATACCTATTGTTTGTTTCGACAGAACCTTCATTTAAATTTTACAATATTCTCAATTAGCAGAAAGAATCTAAAAAATTCAAGCATAAATCCACCATTTCAACATTTATCGAACACGAAATTACAAATTTACTACTTTTTTCCCCTTAATTGGTTCAATGCCCAAATGAAAACAGCTAAAGATAATAAGAAATAATTACTATTAAACAGGAACAAACCTTGTTCTTTTCCCATTCGTCTTTTTTAGGACAAAGCTTGGCTATGTGGTCCTTGCCCTTGCATATAAAACAACTCTCGCCAGGCTTCATGCCGGGGACTCTAAATGGGTGTTTTCTAAACCTTTTTTGGTTGGGTTCATTTGGCTCTTTTGGTTCTCTGGAGTCAGACCTTTTTCGCTTGAACTTGCTCTTTTTATTCTTCTTCTTGTCGGGGTCTTTTGGTGGAGTTGGCTCTGGCTTAGGGAATAGCTCAGGATGTGCTTCTCTGAATCGTTTGCGAGCTAATCTTTGTCTCTGGCTCACCATATTAAGTATAACGTTGAACAGCGAGATTAACAGTTCTAGCAAGGTTTTACGATAATTTAGCTCTGAATGGAAGGCCGGTGGCCGTGCCTGTGTGTACTGGGGAAGGGTTTTGCAGGTGATTGGCTGCGTCCGCCCCTATTGTAATTTCCTGTCCAATACGTTTCTAACTGGAAGAGAAAGTTAGTCTTCGCTGACTTTTCCATTTTCAAGCCACCTATGTTCTGCCACGTAATACAAGCCGCATTTTGCATTTTCCCTTGTATGCTTGTCGAGAAAATAGCTGAAACGACTTGCATTGTGATTGATGAGTTCTGCGGGGTGAACGATACACATCCGGTGGTTGAACGACATGTCGTGAATGCAAGAACCTTTCAAACGAAATTAATTGGACCTGGTTCATCTTAAAGCAAAAATTGTCTCTAGGAACAAGGTCAATTTTCCGTTGAACTTGCACGTAATATAAACCAAAAATCATTTTCTTTATGTAGTTATCACTTTAATTTTATACCAAACATGCAGAGTTTAACTTTTACTAATAATAATAATAATACATTTCTTTTTATTACTTTTAACAATTGTAAAAATGTTGTCAGTCAGAAATATTAAAAATTATTATTTTATTTTTGACTACAAATTGGGTTTTTTTGGTCATTCTGTGCAAATTTAAAAATGATAATGGTACAAATAAATGACTTTTGAGTAAATGTATCATACTCAAATTTTACTGTTCATACGGAAAGGCAAACTAGAAGTACTGTTCATAGAACAGTGTACTGCCAATTTAACCATTTTATTTTTATGTACCTCGGTTTTCACAACCTTCGATCACCGATTTCCATTTTGTTCAAATACACCGATTTCACTTTGGTTTTCTGGATCAACCCATTCTTCCAGTTGATTTTTCTTTTTTTTCGCCTTTACTCTCCTTCCACGCATGCACTCCCTCTGTTTTTCCTGAAATTTCTCTTTTTACAAGTCACAGTTTTAGTTCATAAAGAGAGAAATGGGAGAATTTTAATCTTCAACTCACAATAACAGTGCTTGGACCTAAATTTTAGTAATGAGGTAATTTTTATTGTTTTATATTTGGATTATATCATCCAAGAAAAAATGGAAAGAATACAAAAAGCCCGCAAATTTTTGCGGCTCATTCTGCTTGTTTTAAACTAATAGTTAATACTACAATGGAAAAAGGAGAATGTTTGGAAAAGGAAAAGGAAAAAAAAAAGACCGGTCCATGGGCTACAACTGACCGGTCGGACTAAAATACTAAGCTTGGATGATTTTTTTTAAAATTAGCCTAATTCAGGACGTACCCCGATTAAATGTAATTAGACTTGATTTTAAGCCAGAGCCATGCAACATCTACTAAATCCTACAGGTCACACAGATTTTAAGCCAGAGCCGTGCAACCTCGAACTTGAACATGTCTATAATTAAGCAACACGGACAAGGCAGGTTCACATTTTGAACTACAATAGTTAATAATAATATGGTATTATACATAAATCATCAAATTACACTGTGATTAAACAGTACGTAATCATTTATCCTCCACCCATTAGATGCAACGATTTGGTTACAATAACATAATAGCTTCGCCTTACGCCCCAAACTTGGGGACTTTAGCAGTAGAAATTTGAGCAAGGAAGTGCTCCGCTACAATTCTTCGTTGGATTTTTCCACTTGCAGTCTTGGGTAGAGAATCGGTGATAAACACCTTCTTAGGAACCTTGAAGCTTGCCAAATTCTTCTTGCAATACCTCAACACCTCCGCCTCGTCAACCTTTGATCCCTCTCTAGGAATTATTGCACAATTTATCTATATTGGTGAACAGAAGCAGACATTAGCAAATCTAGATATCAAAAACTTCAATTCTAGCCTTAATGGCCAAATGGCCAAGAGTGCACTGAACTAAAGTGAATCATGCCTGACCTAAAAGTGCAAAAAATTGCGATAATCCATGTAAGGAAGCACATTTTGTCCATGCCTACTTTTGTTAGGCAATATGCCAAAAAAAGGAAAAATAGCTTTCATCGGCTGATTCATTAAATGTTTTATTATTTCATACCACGCACCACACATTAGGGAGTGATTGGAGAAGACATATCACACCCAACCCAAGCGATAAATTAAATGTTGGTATATGTTTGCATCACGATGGGGCCAAGAGGATATACCAACGCATGCGTCTTTTCAATGGTTTTTAAACTTTAGCAGCACACCTGGAATGTCTTACCTCTTCACCATATTTGTCATCAGGGACTCCAAAAGCAACTGCTTGAACGACGTCTGGATGAGATAGAAGAACTGCATCCACTTCAATTGGTGATATTTTCTCCCCTGAAAATTTTCACCACAGAAAAAAGATGTACAATTATGAATTATAAACATGTTTTGCATTATCGTGAAAAAATAGTTGCTGATGATATTTTGAGGGGGAAGGACCAATGAAATAAAGCCACAATTGTCAAATTATAATTTTAGGACGCAAATTAAATGAGCTTGCGTATCTATCACTGCAACACAAAGCTCATCTCTAAACCACATGACTGATTTTTCCCCAGAGATTAACAGCTTCAATTTTGGTGAATGGCCAGAAACTGCTTTTCAAAAAGGAATGGTCACCATCCAACCATGTTGGTGGTCTCTTTTCATTTCATTCGTCTAAAACTGAGCATCTTATTATAAAATTTTAATGCGGTTTGTGGTGTGCAAAACTAAATTCCAAAAGGAAAGCTTCATTTTACCACCGACGCGAAAATGACATAAAACTGCAATTCACGTTATATTATAAAATATGGAATCATGCAAAAGCCAGAAAAAAGTTACCTCCTCGATTAATAAGCTCCTTAATCCGACCCACCAGATGCAAGTAACCATCCGAATCAAGATACCCGAGATCGCCGGTATGAAACCACCCGAATTGAAATGACACCTTATTTGCCTCCGGATTATTTTTGTACCCCCTAGTCACGTTTGGACCCCTCACACACACCTCGCCACTAACATTTGCCGCCTGTGGCACGCCATTTTCATCCAATATAGCCATCTCTTGGCCCACGGGTTTGCCCACCGACCCAGACTTGTGCGGCCCGTCTTCCGGTAACGGGTTTGATGACATCAAATGGGTTGCCTCGGTCATTGCATATGCCTCCAATACTGGCGCGCCAAAAGTTTCCTCAAGTCTAGCCAATATAGCCGGTGCAAGGGACGCGCTACAGCTCCGGATGAATCGGAGCTTCGGGTAAACGGGTTCTGGGTTATTAAAATGGCGATCTAGTATGATTTGATGGATAGTGGGGACAGCAGTGTACCACGTGGCCTTGTATTTGACCATATCTTGCCAAAACGTTGAAGCTGAGAATCGGCCAGCCGCTGGAAGAGCTAAAGCGGCTCCGGCTCCGAGTGAGCTCAATAATCCCGCCACTAATCCATGAACGTGAAACAACGGGAGGACTATGACAGTCGAGTCTGACTCAGTGAGTTTATATATTGCCTTTATGTTTCGAACAGAAGAAGCTAAATTGAGTTGAGTCAATGGCACTCCTTTGGGTCGGCTTGTTGTGCCAGACGTGTGGAGGAAGAGTGCCACGTCGGATGGTTCGTTGGTGAGCTGTGCCAGAGAGATAGCGCCTGACCCAGGAAGTGAAAGAAGAACTTCCGAATCGGCTCCTGATATTGAAGCTGTGGCATGACGAATGTTGAGCTTAGAGGCTGCAGCTTGGGCTGAGCTGTTACCTTCTGGTGGGGTCAGTAAGAGCTTCGACTCTGAGTCCGATAGGTAGAATTCGAATTCCTCGGTGGTGTAAGCCGAGTTAAGCGGTGCAGCCGTGGCTCGAACTCGGATTACGGCCAAAAACATTACGACAAACTGTAATTTTGGCAAACATACGACAAATAAATCCACGTCTTTGAGGAATCTTAGGATTTTCGGGAGAACATGGACTCAAAGAACAACTTGAATAAACAGAACATTAAATTGGATTCAACCAAACCATTAGCCATAGAAAAATCATAACTGATTCCGAATTTAATAAACTTAATTTAATTTTCATTTCCTTGTCCATTATTAATTTGTTTATTTTCATCAATTAATATCATATAGTCACGCAAATAAATTTCTGAAATCTGAAAATTGGAAAGTCTTTCTTAAATAAACTTAACCAGCCATATTAAATTTCAAAGGTAGAACAAATTAAAGTTAATTTAAATCTAACCTCGACAGTATTGGGAAAAGTAAGAGCAACAACATCACCAGGCTTAATCCCTGCCTCAACAAGGCGTGACGCGGCGCGTTCCACTAGTTCATGGAGTTGAGAGTGCGTCAAATCAAACTTGCCAGGAATTGACACCGCTAGCCGGTGAGAGAATTCTCCGGCGATATTTTTCAACAATCCGGTGAGCGTAAGACTATTCATCTTAATTATTCTAAAACCTTTTTCGCTTTTCTACTATTCTGTGAAAGGATCGTTGAGCTTAAGAAGATAAACAACAAGAGATATCGCTGAACGTGTTACAGAACAAAAGAGAGATTACAGGTATGGAGAAGCTTAACGCCATAGCGTTTTATTTATATTGTCGATTTCACTTAGGCAAGTGGTGACGGGCGATGTTTTCGGTGGAGGCGGCACTAGGGGTAGGTATGCCACGTGGCAGCATGTAAAATGTCGGTTTTTACCGAGTTTTTATCTTCTACAATCGAGCTCCGGATGGTTATGGGGTCTCTTTTGATGCAATTGCAAATCTGTATTAATTTCGGCCATTCGATCATCATTAGACAAGTTATGATGAAATCAGATAACAGAGTCATGTCGTTATTGAGAGAGTCAGAAAACAGGAAATGCAGGAGATTCGCCTTGAACTGTGATGTTGCTGTCCTCGTTGGCATGTAGACACGTGGGAGTTCATAAAATAAGATCTGGATTTTGGGTATTTTCTGGAAATTATGACGTGTAATAATCTCCTTGACTTAAGCAACGTGGGACAGAGAATGCATACGCGGCAGTCGTTCGTTAGTTGCTGGAGGGTGTTTAACACTAACTCCATTTTTTTGCAGGGAATTGAACATTATTTGTTGAAGGAGCCATATATTTTCTGGACACTCGAAAGGCCAAATAAAATAACCTCTACGCCTTTCATTTCAAAAAAGAAATATATTTTTTAAAGAAGAAAGAAAATAAAAAATAAAAAAGAAATCAGAAGTGCAAATCGTGTCCTTCAAAAGACAAAACAGTTGTTAATCTTTATGGCCAAAGAATGGGATTATAAACTTAATTATGGGAGGTCTGTTGAGCCAAGTCTTTATTTTTATAGAAGAATTTCTTGTGCAAGAGAATAAGTGTAACGAACGGGAGAGACAGAATCAAGAAAGCTATACCTAAACGTTTTGAGATTACAAGCAAACGTGTCGTTTTATTTTATTTAAATTTGTTATTCCTTGATCAAATCGTTTTTTGTTTATTTAATTTGATTGATTAATTAGTAAAATTTGGACCATAAATTTATAATTTTCTTATATGTTAAATAATTGTGTAATAGTACATAATTCCATTTATAAACTTTTGATATAATATTTATATTGTAGTGCTTCCTTTCTAGCCAGTGATTATTATAATTAATAAAAACTTTCCATTTGTAAACTTTTGATATTGTTCTTTATGAATGGTGGCTTTTGTAGATAGTGAAGGGGTTGGGCCAGTTGGCCGTTGGCGGGTAGCTGAAGAATGAGGCAAGACTTACCAGTTTATCAACGGACCGTCCAATTACCTTGATTTTCTTAAAGAATTAATACTCTTAGGTCAACAGGATAAAATTTTTCCTCCCTACGTGCTAGTTGCCGTTCATACTAAGTTCTGCATTTGTTTGATAATTTAAACTATAAATATTGCCAGATGGTCGTGCTCTGTTTGGATGGCGCAAACATATCTTGTTCAACGCTATCTTTTTCTTTTATTTGTTTTTATTTCATTGATTCGTATCCCAAATTGGTGGCGAAACTTCTGATCAGGGCTGTTGTTAACTGATCTTCCATTTTTCTTGACTTTTATGACTCTAATTTAGGATTTTTTTTTTTGAAAAAAAATAATTACATTAAGAAGGTGTTTCACTCGAAAAGAATTAAGTCATTAACGTGAAATTCAATTAAGAATTTGTCATTTGGTGGCCGCATAATTGGGGCGACATAGTTTTGCACCATACGTTAATGACTACTGTGGTATTTATTATAAACAGAGCATAATTTAACCAATTTGTGAGAGGCTGTAAGAAAGTCATATCCCGACACAAAATTTAATCGGAAAACCAAACCTTATATTTTATTGATTGGTTATAGCATATCTATTACTCCTTTCAAGAAAACAAACCCGCTATATAATCTATACTAGTACAATACAATCTACGCATAGCAGTGATAACACCTTATTGACTCGAATGATAGACCCAGCAAGAACGTACCTGGTTGGAAGTAGGCCGGCTACTAAAATCTCGACCAGTGCTACTAATTTATTGCTAGTAATTTGTATGCTTAATATCTAATTATCCCACGCGTATATTTGATTCTTTTTGCTTAATTTCTCTGTGACAAGAACTCACTAATAGGGTGCCAAAGCGGGAGCAACTAAAGGAGCAGCAGCAGTGAACTTCACTGCATGAATTGGTCCTGGTGCAACAAAACCGGAGCTCTTTATATCAGCTATCAATTCTCTTCTACCATTTCCTTCTTTTGATTCGCATAGCTTGGGAAGAAACACACCTGCAAAGATAGTACAAGAGATTTTAAATGAATAATTATTCAAAATCTTTAAAATGAGAGGTTGAAGATGATGTTCATTATATACCTTCTCCAGCAGCAAGATTGAAGTAAAGATCAACGGCGTTAGGGCAGCTGTTGTAGCATCCTGAAGAACAGAGGTGTTTTGTAAAGCAAGAGTCAAGAAGAGAATCAGATGAGATTCCAAGTGTTTTTCTGTCAAGTCCACATGCTTGAATGCATTGATCACTTTCGATCCAGTTCCTTAATCTATCTGCTTCGATTTCAGAGGTACGACAATTGTATGATTCTTGTCCACTCCTTTTGACATGCTTCTCTAAGACACATCGCTTGCCCGTCGACGATATTGCATAAGAACACGTGTCTTGGTCAAGATGCTCGCAGTTTATTTCTCCTATAACACACAAAATTAAACCATTATATATCTGTCATTAGTAGTTATGAGTTTGAATACCGATCAGAGCTTAAATGACAATGAAAAATTAAAATATTGGCATTGGTGATAGTGAAGTAACTTAGACATACCTAGAGTTACTTGCACACAAAGAACAAGGGCAAGAGCCAGGACTGCGAGGATCTTGAAAGCCATAAGGCAAGATTCTAGTTTTGTGGCTATAAGTAGCTGCTAATCAATAACTTTCTTGTTGGGTTTTGTTGCGAGGAGTGAGGAGAAGATATGGAGAACTTATATAGTTGGATTCTATAGGCACTGTACTATTGGAATCGAGTGGAGACGAAAATTCTGATATTGAGCATGAAAATGGACAAGAACGCTACTTTGGAAGTTTGTCAACGTTGCCTATTCGGGGCATTGACCCACAAAGGGGCAAAGTGTCCAGATATCTGTTACGTTTTTCACTAATTTCTCCGAGAAGTTACTATGCACCGCTATCAATGGCACCTGTCCAGATATCTCTTTTTCATATTATTTGTCACATTTAAATTATTATATTTTTTAAAAAAATTATTAAATTTATTTAAATTATAATTAATTATTAAATTAATTAATTATATTATTCTTTATTTAATATTAATTTTTTAAAAAATCATTAAATTAAAGTAGTAATTATTAATCATATATAAAAGATAAATATAAAAAAAGTATTTATTATTTCTTAAAATCATAAATGTGACAAGTATTTTGAAATAATCAATTTTTTCAAATAAAGCAAATGTTATGGAACAGAGATAATAATTATTTGAAATTGTTTAAAGGTAATTACATAGTGACTCACCCTTTTAATGTACTTAACATTTGCTAATTTTTCTAAAGATGCCCGATTTAGGTCGTGGAAGAGTTTCAAGTTTCAACCCTTTTAATGTTAAACCTTCCACGTGGGGAAGTGGTGGCTGCGTAAATATTGGATGATTTCAGATTTTACCGTTAGATACAACAGTGCCATAAGAGAAAATTGCCATGAACTGACTGTGCTTCATTTCATAGGAGCTTGACTTCCAAGTACAATTTGCAGAAAGTACATTGTAATTTCCTTTCCTAAACTATTAAACCAAAAATGTAGCTATTAATATCCAAGGAATGGCCGGCTTTTCTCCCCCATCAATCACGGAATTGTTTGGCCACAGATGAAGACCGAGAGCAGTTAGTTATTATTAGGCGACCTTGGACTTCATAGATTTTTCTACTTCTTCTTTGGAATTTTCATATATGGCAGTTGCTGTTCCCATGATTATGGAGAAAGTTTTATGATTTTCCAAATTTAAATATTGATTTTCCCCCTTAATTAAGCTTGAAATTTGGAATTTAAACAACTAAATTCTTGAGAACAGTTTAAGTATTTTTTTAATCGACCCGTTTAGTTTGGTTAAGAATGTATTTGTTATTATACTAAATTTAATTTATATAATAAATTTAAATTTAAATTTCACCTATAATTTTTTTTTAAAATTATTATTTCATTGCAAAATTTTTAGAGCGCAACAGCATTTTGGGAAGCATTCAAGGTGGAGAGCGTTCAGCGTTTTAACTAGAGCAAAACACTATATTTATCAA
Organism: Jatropha multifida; assembly: GCA_948099535.1. Classification (NCBI taxonomy): domain Eukaryota; kingdom Viridiplantae; phylum Streptophyta; class Magnoliopsida; order Malpighiales; family Euphorbiaceae; genus Jatropha; species Jatropha multifida. The sequence continues at coordinate 36,678 of CANUEX010136147.1, forward strand.
TTAAATTGTCGGTAATTTAATATTTGTAACAGCTATTAGAGGTTAAGGGTCAATTCGGCGAAATTAGTTGTTTTGATAGTTTTATAACTGTTTTAATAGTGTAGGTTACGTGAATTAACTTTTCACAAACGTTACTCTAATCTCTACCAGTTAATGTGAACTCTATCTTACCGAATAAATTTTTAAATAGCATTTAATGTTTTGACCGATCAAAACTCTAAAAGCTAGTCAAAAAGCTATTGTTGAACACAAGCTAAAACGTTTCATCAAACGTTAAATCCTCCTTATGTTAGCATTTCAAATTTTAATTTTTGACACTCTTATCCATTTGTTTTGTTTTTCTTATTCTTAAGATTTACAATTCTACTTATAACAAGACTCTTTTGAATTTGATATTTTTATTATTTATTTAATTTTTCATTATCAAATCTTAAAGGAATATATATTATTTTAATTATTTAATTATTTGATTTCTATTATCTTAAAATAATCATAAGAGCATGTTGTCAAAATTAAATAATATTGAGAAAAAAATTTTGTTCGTCTTTTCATTTTAATTTTATAAGAAATAATCTTTTGTTATAGAACAAATTGAAATAAAGAATAAAGAAAATGTGATAATAATTTAGAAAAAAAAACAGAACAATTTATATTTATATAATTATTTTTTATTAATTAGTTCATTTCAATTTTATGACTATAATTTAAAATTTTAGGTCTAATATTCTAATGTCTTTTTTTGTTTATTTTAATTCTAATAGCTAATTAAATATTTATTTTTTACAGAATATTTTTCTTTGAATCACTACATAAGCAACCAACAGTTAATAATTATTAACACACAGGTAAAAGCTACTACAGCAGTTATTATTTTCGAATGCATCCTATGTTTTCATTGTAAATTTTTTTTTATGACATTCATCAGTATTATTATAAATTAAAATTGGAAAATATATGTATATTTACTAAGAATATCTATTTATGTTGTTAATTCGAGAGGGTTCCATTAACCATTGATTAGTCAATGACACTTATAGCCCTGTAGCTCTAACTCAGAGTCTATTCATACACGTGTTTGTTGAGATTTATTTAACAAAAAAGAAAATATTGCACGCCAAGTATAATCTAGGCTAAATAGTGTTTGGAGTAACATTTAGTATTGATAGGAGAAAAATACTGTTTTAATTAATTATTATATTAATTAATATTATATTTATTATAATATTTAAAATTTGAGGTAGTGTTTCACGAAACATTATCCATATTAACATTTAACATTTTATAAATTTTTTACGTGGTTTATACTTATCACTTGTATTTGCTTTGTTATTTATGATTTTATCCTTTTTCTGCCTTTTTTTTATATTAAACAGTTGATTAAACACTAATATTTACCGAATATTTTTATTTTAACTATTATATAAACAACTGACCATTAACAACTAATATATAATCGTTGACAGCTAGTATAACAACTAACATCTATTAGAACATTAAAATTACCAAATAGACCCCTAGTGGTAAGTGCATATATAGTTTGACAATAGATAGTGAAAATCCTTATTCCAAATGCTCAAACCAAAAAAGAAAATATTGATCTTATTGATTTTTTTTTTAATTTTCAATTTTATAGGTAAGTTACTGGTTTGATTTGCTTTAATAATTTACTTTAAAAAAAAAATCAAATTTGATAGATTATTTCGAGATGTATATACCGGTAAATATATATACATGGATTTTAGCATGCATTGAAAAAAAAAACTTCTTAACAAATAACAGACTGATTATGCCCATTGCTAATCTTATTTTGATTTAAACATTTGAAGTTGAGATTGCAGATGGGTTTAGGTGGTGGGCTTATATAATTATGTAAGCGGATTTGTGATCCAGATATAGCTTTGGGCTTTTCACAAATCAGTTTGGGCCTTGTTCTTAAAATAAATTCCTTTCTCATCAGTAACTCGCCTTCAAATGGTCAAATCCTTTTTTTTTTATTTTAGTATTTAATTCGATATTCGTATGAAAATTTTTGTTGGAAAATAAATTTCTATTAAAGTTAGTATTGGAATACTGGACTATTATATTTGAATGAAATAAAAATTTTTCTATACCATTAGGATAATTAAGGTATTGTGGTTACTAATTTTATCTTTAAATATCCTACTTTTTAATTTTTATAGAAATTCAAATTTTCACCCATTGAGATAAAGAAATTAGAGCCAGAGCATAATTTAGGAATTGAATTTTATTTATTAACCAAACATTAAAATACTGTTTTAAATCACTCTAATTTGAGAGTACAAAAGTCAAAATTCAAATTCCTTATTATTAGTTAGTCTAATTTTGTATAATTTGAAGTTGAATATTGAGATGGGATTTTAAAATTTTCCTATCATACGATAGAGTTTGGAAATCAAAATAATGGCGACGGAAATAAATTTAGATCAAACAAATATCATTAAGAGTTTCTTTTTATATAAATGAATGTTATAAAAAAATTTAAATTTAAATTGAGTGGAAAATAGATATGATAAGAGAAAAGACCTAATCTCAGAAGATTTAAACAAGGAGAAGAAGGAAAAGTACTTCAACTATGGTGTGTATAGATTTCATATTACTTAAGCATAGCTCCCAGGGCATCCATGCAAGCGTGAATCGAAAATTATGTTCTATTACTATGCATATAAAGATCATTGCAGGCACAATAACCTTATTTCATGTTTCTGCATACATTCCTATATGCTAAAACTTCCTGAAGAACAAAACAGAAGGAGTATGTTTACATATATATGTGTGTGTGTGTGTGTAAATTGGAACGCCATGAGGAGATCTGTATTCAGACCGTAGTATTGCGGATATACTTTTTATGTAGTCTGTAAAATCTTTAAACGATCGAAACAGCTAGGACTGTAAATTTCTGGACAAAATTTTTCTCTCAGTAAATAGATTAACATTGTTTTCTGAGACGAAGCAAGAAATTGCAGACCCATTTAGATGATGAAAAAGATTCTTTCTTTTTCCTTCCCAGTTGTTTTAGCGTGTAAATAACATATTTAATATGATTTAAGTGATTTATATATCATATACAGTCACCTCTAAATTCAGATTAGCTTGGTACTCAAAGAAAAGAACAACTGATAAGAGAGTTTCATGCAAGTTCAGAAGAAAATTAAACACAGTTATCGTTAGCGAGAAAGATACAATACCTGAAAGGAGGAATATAAATTTAGAGCTAGTGATGGAAAATTCCTAAGGGATCGCATGATCCAATGATTAATTAACTCATTAATATATATTTAATACACATTAGATCAATGCGATCCCTTTGGAACTCTCCAGCTGCACTAATTAAACAATCATGAAGCAGTTTTGACATGTATGGTGATATGGAAAATCGAAAACCTGGAGAAGAGAGGAGAAGAGAAGAGAAGAGAAGAGAAGAGAAGTAATGTAACGGAGTTAGACCCGCTTATTTAATATCTCTTGTTCACACACTTGGTGTGATTGGATGTTAGGCAAGCTGCGTAAAATTTGATTCTTTTCTCTTTTATAAAATTACTAAAGCAGCTATTTATGGAATTCTCGATAAAAATATTCTTTTTCTATCTTTATTCTTTTACGTGCTGCTTTAATTTACATATAAACGATATGATTTATATATTTATATTTTATTTAATCACACGTGCTCTAATTACGTTCTAAAAAAATTTAAACTAAAAGCGACGGTTCACCAAATTTAAAAAGATTATCGTCTTATAACACTTAATTTATAGGATGAAAAGATAAAAATGGTATAATATAAATCAGTAATAAGAGTCGTAATTAGTGGTATATGGTTAAAGGCAGGTAAGAGTTACAATCAGACAGCTAAAGCTGTTAGGAAGAAACTAAACACGTCGTCCATTCAAGAAAATGACCGTATTTAGCATCTTTCTTCTTTCCTTCTTCATTATTGCTCTCTCTATCCATGTCTCATCAATAAATATATATCACTCTCAAGAAAATTAAAATATCCAAATCCCACACGTGTGCCCTCTGGATTTTTAACTTTTCTCCAACAACATTCGTTTGTTTTAGCTTAATTACTTCATTAATTAATTACCAACTCAAATTAAAACAACCTTTTACAGAGTTTTAAATATTTTTTAGGGTAAAATTAAAAGGCAGGGGAGATGATGCATCCTATAGTGCACAAAATTACATGCATTATAAATCAACTTTAGACGTGACATTCCACGATAAATATACGGAATTTCTTTTGTATCTCGTTGAGTGTCATCAACATTATCATTAATAAGTTAATGATAAAGAAATTGACAAACCGCGTTTATCTAAATTTAGCATTTGATCCACAAAAAAATAATTATAAAAACCTGAGACTAAAAGTTTTTATGCAATACTTTATTTAAAGCACATAAGAGATGAAAATAATGTTGGAACCCTACAAGATTTGAAAGAATTTGGCCGGTGGTCATGTACATGTCTTCCTATTATAAGAAATAAATTTTATATATGTATATATAGCAGAGGAATATAGAATGGCATGTTGTATATTACAAGAACAACAATAGACTATAGTAAGCAATATTTGCTCTCATGTGAGATGCCGGAGGTAAAGGTCAAGAGGTAAGCAGCAGCCGTATTAGAAGCACACCACACGCATGTCCCGCATGATCTTCTTGCGATGCACTCACATCCTTTTGTCCCCTCGATTCGGTACATATGGGGTCTCTTTGTTCTCCTCGTTTGCAACCTCAATAGCTAAAAAGTCCCTTCTCTTTTTTTTTTTTTTTTTTTCATACTTTACTAGGCTGTCCACTTTGCTTTGCAATTACTCCATATTATTTCTTCTCTCCAAAAGGAGGAAGAAAAATCTCATATCATACGAGGAATATGCCTAAACAAAATACCTGCTCCATTTGTTAGTTTCTCTTGCAACCTGAAATCCTGGACCATATCACATAAACAATGTATACATATTCTATAGTTTAAATGGAAAATTACATTGAACATCAATATTCTATATAGGAGCTGGCAAAAATTTTCAACTTCATCCTGGAAAACGCATATAATTTTGTTTCAATTGGTTGAGAATTTATCTCCATCAATTAATATTTCCATGTGAAATGAGACATGTCGTTTGTAGCTTGGCTATATTAGTACATTTGTTGCAATCGATAATTATTTTTAAATTTGAATTTCTATATGTTAAATTAGCCTTGTAACTTTTAATATTAAAAATGATCCGTGATGTAAATAAAAAAAAAAAGAATTCAGGAAGCACCAAGCTAATTAGTTTGGTTATTTGAACCCAAATGACTTTGTTCTGCAACTTACATGTCCATCAACTTACAAGTTAAATAATTTTGCATGGAAACGTAATATAATTAAAACCTTTGCATAATTAATGACATAAAGTAATTATTGCAATGACAGATAACCAAAGAATAGAGGCTCTTCTTCAGTAAAAATGAAAAAGGAAAGTAAAAAAAAAAAAATGTACATGATAGACAAAAGGGCCCAACCGGGTTCGAACCGGTGACCTCTTGATCTGCAGTCAAATGCTCTACCACTGAGCTATGGACCCTTGCCATCAGCGAATGTTTCAGAGCACTTAAATAGAGAAATCTTTGTTTCGGCAAAACCTAGCCAACCTTCTCTCATCTATTCTTCCCGCCTCTCCCTTTACCATCGTACAAGCAGCGACTGAGGAAGAAGTAGCAGGGAACGGTAATCATGGTGAAGACTCAGCACGGTATCAAATACGCCGCCCACCTCATTACCAATCATTTTGGCAATCTAGTTGGGGTAGGTCTCTTTCTATGTTCAAAGCCTCCACGGATAGTGTTATGTCATGTGTTCTGATAATTTTCATGTTAAACAGAAAGTTTGTGAATGTCTTCTCCGCAAAGGACCCCTAAACCTCCAAGCCATAACCCGATTTACTGGTGTTAAGGAGACGTCAGTCAAGAACAGTTTACTCGTCTTAATTCAGCATAATTGTGTTCAATCTTTCCGTCTAATTGAACCAGGCAATCCGCTTTTTTTTTTTCTTTCTCAAATTTTCTAGTACATTTATGTTTCTTCTTTTTTTGGCTGATCTGACATGGGAAGAAATAGTATAAAAAGCCAGGGATATTGACACCTGACAATTTATGATTTTCAGTTCATGATTTGAATAATCAACTCCCTTATAATCTTTTTGAATGGTTGTATTTCTAGGTGGACTGAATAACGAACCGAAACAAATTACTCAGTACATTGCAGTGTTTGATAACATACTTCATCGAATGAGGTTTTCCAAATTTTTGGCGATTATCTCTCAAGAATTTGATAAATTGGTTTGTTGTTTTAGATTTGATTTGACGCATACCAAGTTCTGTGAAGTTGACTTGAATTTGGATTATTCATTTTTGGTGAATGATTTTTACAGTGTGTGGACATCATAGAGGGTTTGCTTCAACATGGTAGGCTTACACTGAAGCAAATTGTTGATAGAGCCAACAATTACAATAAGACAGGTAAGTTTCTTTAAATTGTTTGAATATCTTGCATTTATGCACTAAATTTATTTCTTAGGTCTGCTATAATTTCTTCTCATGTAGGATCTCCTGCCACTGAAACTAAGATTAGATTGCTAAAAAAATATTATAACATTGGTAATTCACACTTCACTATCCTGTTCATATATATATATATATATAGCTTTTTTTTGTTGGGACCATTGAACATATATCAAAATAGATGCAGCAGAAACTGAAATTAAGATAAAGCAGTGTTTTGGTTTAAATTTTCAAAATACCTGTAATGAATAATTCTGCTGTAATGTTGCGCTTAGTGTAATTCGCCTACCCCAGTGTAAGCAAGCAAATATATCATCCTTCTTGCAGGAAATAGTATAGGTCTGGATGCTATACAAGAAAGCCTCCATAAACTCGTGACAGCCCATTATGTTGAACACTGCCCCATCCCTGAGCCAGTTCTTGAACCCGAAAATGAAGAAGATGCTCCTGCAAAGAAGCGAGGTGCTAAGTCTGCTAAGGTTATTGTTTATTTGCATAAAATCTATCATTAGTTCCTATATGTTATAGATAAAATAAAAAAAATTGTTGTTTTCTTATGTATGGGAAGTACATGATGTGATAAGTTCTTAAGATGAAAGAACAACTGGATCCTGATAGAAATAAGTAAATTTGATGTTACTAGATTCTGTTGTTGTCTTTGGCATCTCCTTCAGAATATTAAATCTGAAGAGGCTTGACTTGATGTTGTTGAAATGGTGAATCCTCAAACCCATGAGGGGCAAACTGGGAGTTGGGATTAATCCTCTGGAGATTGATAGGATACTTTGCATTCTTCTGTGGGAAAAGAAAAAAGGATAAGCACCAACATACAAAAAATTTCTTCTCTTTATGCATTTATTTATGTCTTTCCCTGGTCAAGTATGTCTATTCGCGAATGGCAATGAATTTGTGACTTTCTTTCTGAAAGAGTTAAGATATTATGATTCAGTTATCAATTGTGATATCATTGTCACCTTCCTGTTATAAATAGATTATGCCACCATTCTGAATTTTGTATTCTAAAGATAGTTCAAATTTATTAACAAATTTCCTTTCCACTAATGCTTGCAGATAGTTGTGGAACCAGAAACCTTAGAGCAGCGTGCTCTAGCAGCAGCACTGCCTATGGAAGCAAAAAGATTTTCACTTGTAATGGATATTGAATTCAATGATGATGGAGAAAAGGATCAGAATAAATCCCCCGCTAAACATGCTGGAGACAAGGTTGTTTGTTAATTATTTGTTAAATTATGATGTTTCCTCTTGTACTAATCTTTCATCGTTGCATTTATAGCGCAAGCTTGATGCTTCAGAGCCTGATATAGATAGCGACGCTACAAAAGATGAAGTAGTTCTTTGGCGTGCTAATTTTGAGGAATTTATTCGTCATCTTAGGCATAAGGTTGGTTTGACTTATCCTTTTCATCTTATTCCAATTGCATACTCAAACAAGTGATATTACAATAGTTCTCCTATAAATCTTGCATCAGAAATGTTTTGTTAAACTTTTAATTGTCTTCTTGCTGATAGTGTGTATAGTCTTCATTATCAAGGAAAATATCCAATGTCTTGAATTGCTTAGGACAGGAAGATTGCTGCTCTGTTCATCTTTTAAACAGGGTTATTTCTCGTTCTTAATATTTCTACTCTCCACATAACATGCTTCCTGAAGATGTTGGATTGAATGAGGGCTTGTGTGTAAGTGTAAGGTGGTCTCAGAAAATCATGTAAGCAGCCATGTGGTGCATGCATAGGCCGATTTACAAAAATTGCAATTTGTTATTCTGAAACTTTCATTGATTTTGATTTAAATGAAATTTTCAGATGCTAAAATAACGTGTTCGAGATGTTGGAGGAAAGAATGTGTTTGTGCCCTATGAAATTTTCTGAGGGCACCTGTTGTTGTGTGTTCCTCTTATTCTCTTGATGTGCTTCTTTGTGTATTGATATGCAAATGATGTTTACTGTTCTGCTACATGCTAGGCTTGTGTTGAGAATGTGAAAGCACGACTGGATGATGGAGCTGCCATTGTTGTAAGTGCAATGCTAGAGGCATCCAAAATTGAAGAGAAGAAAGTGAAAACGGCAAGTTCAGGTGACATGATTTCTTAATTAATTGCTTTGGTTCATAGTAAATGATTATATACATTTCCGTAGATGTGGTCCAAACAAAGATCTAAAAAAATATAAGTAGAAGAATTTAGGGGGTGTTTTCTATAAATTGATATATGCAACTGGGGATCCTTGTACATAGATTTGAGAATTGGAGCGCTGGAAACACAAAATTTTGTTATATTTGTTGAATTTATGTATTTATTCGGAGGCAAAATTTAAGAATTTGCTTTGTATTAGTTCTCTGTGTTCCATCTAGCCAGAGCTAAATTAAGTCTGATTCAATATAACCTTCTGATGTTATACCTTTTAATCCCTGGTGTTGCTTTCAAATGAGATTTACTGAGAAGATATCTTTCTAAAAAATATCTCATAAATATCATTTCATAAGAAATTAGGTTAATGTGTTGTTAATTGTGACTCGCTTAGTACTTCAATTTATTCATTTTTGCTTTATGCATATATTTTTCATATTGTTTAAATGTTTTGTTAAAAGAAAGCAATTTAAAAAGAAATAAAAAGTAAAAATATGAGAACACACTTCTCACTGCCATTTTATCTGTTTTACATTACTGATAGTAATACATTTTGCAGTTCCACTGTCAGTGAATTCCATTTATGAAGAGGTAATTAAGTCTGAAAAAGGCCGTAACATGACCTTTGATCATGTTAGAGCTGCCCTTGTTCAGTTGACCTCTCCTCCATCATTTGTGAGGGTGGATGATGAATCATATAGTATAGGTACCATCTATCCTCATTCCAGTTAATTTCTGTTTGAAATATTATGGTTTCTTTCTAAGATGGAACTACATCTTCTGTTTTAGTGAATAATCACTTTGCTTTCTAGTGATAATTTTGTACGTCTTATGCAGATTTCAAGCATACTATTGAAGTAGCTCAGAGTGATGAGGTCCGTTTGCTGTATAGTTTAGCCCAAAATTTGATACACTGGTCTTTAATTCAGTGAAATATATGACTGATTATTCGTATGTTTCAGGTGGAGTCAATTGTGTTGAAAAGACATGGAACAGATGCTTATAGAATTTTTAGGTTACTGTTAAAGGCTGGTCGCCTACTTGAGACTGATAAGGTATTAAGTTGGAACCCATGAATATGCTCGAATACCCAGTATTCGAAATACTGGAAGGATAAATATACTGATTTCCAATATGCCATAATTCACTTGACAGATACAATGGTTAGGTGTTAGGTGTGCCTGGCACTTTATATTGAAGAGAGGAGAGACATGTGGTTTATGAAGTTTACACTTTCCTTTTTTTTTGGGAGCAAGATCACTTGGCTGGTTGAACACTTATACATTGTTTCCCTTTGCTTGTGGTTGAGTCAAATCAAATACTCTCGTTTACAGATGCGCAAACTTTGCTACAGAAAATCATCTAATAGAGTCAGATGTCCATTACACTTTTACGTGCTTAAGACATTATGTCTTGCAAACTTTTGTATTTGAGTTAATATGTTTCTTTTGGGTTTTGTTCAGTATGGTCCTCATTTCCTTTTCTTTTCATTTTTTTCCCTTTATAGATTGCAGATGCTGTATTTGTTGAAAAGAAAGAAACAACTCAGATTCTTTATAAGTTGTGGCAGGATGATTATCTGATAATGGAGGTAAACGAGCCTTCCTGTTGATTAGTCTGTGTGCCAGTTTATTTTGCTGTGTGTATACATACTTGTATGGAATATTTTCACTGTTTCTTTTGCCGTGCAGAAATTAATAGCAGGGACAGCAACATTCTTGTTGTGGAAGGTGAATAAGCTCGTCCTTTGGGAACATGTTCTGGACGAGATGTTCCACGCTGCCTTAAATTTGAGTATCCGAGTGGCTTATGAGCTGGAACAGAACAAGGAGGTTTGAAGAACTTGTCCCCCTTTCTTTTTCTGCAAACCCCACCCCTGGTATTACGTTGCATGTCCCATCCCATGGGCAAACGATTTCTCATAGATATAAGATGTTCTTGGAAATCTTCTCATTTTTAGTATTTTTCTCTACGAAACATATTGGATTGTAATATCACTATTAATTCAGACTTTTTGCAATTAAATTCATAAATTTTGCTTATCCCACCATAATATATTATTTGCAGGTATTAATCAAATTATTGTGTCAACTTGTTTCAGATTTTAGATATCCCACCTGACAAACGTGAGGGGCCGATGCAAAAGAAGTACGATGGTCTTAGAAAAATGAGAATTCTGATGGAGTCATCGCAGATGAATCTTGATGATGCTATTATGCTCTTCCATGACTTCTAGAAGGATTGTAATATCACTACCTGTTATCAATCCTCTCAAATTTTGTTCTTCATCTTCTTCGAGTTAGTGGTTAATTGGATTTTTTATTTTATTTTATTTTTTTGACAATTCTTGGATAGACACATTCCGTCTCTTCTTGTATGGACTAGCCAATGAAAATGAGAATCTGTTTAAATTCATTGCAATTAGTTACACAAATTTCCCTTTTTAACTGTCTCGAGAGGTAGGTTGGTAGTCTATGAGCTGGCGGTGATAGCTGATGACATCTTTTTCCAAGTTATCATCTATGCAAATTAGAAACAATTTTAGCACGTGGGGTTAAGGCATTGATCAAATATTTATGGGGCCTACCAATCAATAAACACCTGAAACTTTTTAACAAGGCTTAGACGACATCAATTCATAATTTTCTTTTTTTCCAAAAATTAAAGAACCCCGAACAGGCTCGGTGGTTTGTCAGGTCCTTAGGAACCACTTGTAGGGGTTAGCGCAAACAGTCGATGCAGTTCGAATTGAACCAAAGCAAAAGAAAAATACAAATTGAAATTTTTTGACCCGAACCAAATTTGGCATCCTAACTGACAGAACCAAACCAGTTTGGTTTGGCCAGTTTTTGATTGCTTTTTGCCATGTTGGTTCGGATTTAAACCCAAACAATGAATTCCTACGAAATCAACTCGAACTGGACAACAAATTCTGTTGAACAGTATCAAAATGGGTTAGTTCAGTTTTTAGCCCCCCAAGCCACTTATCCGCTGCTTTCTGTAGACTGCAACAAAAATCACCATTAAAGCATGAAACCGCTAGATGCTCCCATACAAGAAAGACAATGCAATATGAACGAATGCTGAATCCTTTCTTACACATTTCAGTAATACCAAAAAGGGAGCGGCATTTCTGCTCAAGCCAACTTTACAACAATTGCCTTGTCGCCATCAAAAAAATTTCATTTGTCTGGTGCAAAAAATGAATATTTCCGGCTTCTATATCTATTCAAAGGTGACTCCACCACATAATATGCATTTATTGTGTTATTACTTCAGGCTCAGAGCATCAGGTATGATGGGAAGATACACCAGTTCCTGACATTTTACTTTTAAGAGTTTTTCTGAAGGACTCTTTTGTCACCCCATAGTAAACTGGCTTACTGCCTCCAAATGTGATGAAGTTCCAACCAAAAACTGAACCACCCACAATATAGCTGTTTTGGGCATCTCCATCATCACGCTTTTTCTTTGACTTCAAATATTTTTTAGGTTTCTTTTTTGCAGATTGATCTAATGGCTGTATAAATTGATGCAACTCTGGTACCTTTTCATCTTGGTGTCTGTCCCAGGATTGTTTTCCAGGCACATTTTGACCTGATAAAGGTTGATGTTCTAACCCAATCTTCTTAATAGGGTCTGCCTCCATGGTAATCATCCGCTTGTACAAATCCATCACAAGATTCATTTCTGCAAATTCGAAACATAAATATGAGTTGCCAAGTATCCTTTAAGAAAAAGAAACTCTGAACTAAGTGAGCTTCTCTTCCCGTTCAGTCTACATACATATATAGATAAATAGATGGATGGATAAATATATATATATATATATAGAGAGAGAGAGAGAGAGAGAGTCTGGCGAATGTATATCAAGCCAAAATGAAAAGAATCAAAGACACTTAAAATATGAGAACTAACGTATTTGAATTTCATGAGCTGCCTTGCTATTTTGGAAGTCAGGTGTCTGGAGTATCTGCATTTAAAACCAGTTTTTAGCCTACTTTACAACACACTCAAGGGCAAAGGAGCCAATTATAATGAATTAATCTAATCTTTGATGGAGTTCCATCAGAGAAAGCAGCAAGATATTACAATAACTCTTGTTTCGTTAACTTTACATCAAAACCTTGCATCAAAGAATTAGAAGAAACTGTCTAATAAAACAATTACATGATAAATAATTCCCACAAGTATCACGTATGCAAAGTGTTACAGAACTTAACATAGCAAAGATTCAAATTAAATACCTAACAAAGATACAGCGTTAATATTTTGTATATTCAAATCAGTGATCCTTTTGCGCCATTAATAATTTGTTTATCATGTTTAGCATTCATAAGAATAATAGTAAAAAGATTACAAATCATATCAGAACTAAATATATCACTGAAGGCATAATGCAGCATGTTCATATGACAACTTCTGATATCAGTACATAGAAGTGGGTGCCTGTTCCAACTGGTATAACCATTTCAAGAAGTCAAAAACACATGGTAAGGTTTATCAGCAATTTAATGCACATCAACACTAATTCCCCGAGCCCTCCAATAATGCATGTGCTGCTATCAATAATCAAATAAAGATCTAAAACTTGCATGGTCCAAGCAGAAAATTTCATAAATGGCTTCATGATTGAACAAAGCAAGAGAAAGTGGGCTAAACTTACCTTCTCATTGGATTCTACCAAAACTGTTAGGCGAAAATGACAATTACATTAAAATAATAAGGCAGTTTTTAATTGTGATCCATCACAATATGATCGTTGAGAATAATGTTTGTAAGGACATTCATGGGTCTCGACTTTGGTGTTGCAGTTGTTGGGCTTCACATGTTGCCTTGGCAAATCAATTAGCCATTTGAGCGAAAATATGGCACAAAGAAAACATATCCTTGAAGTTAACATACAGGAATAACAGGGCAAACCTATAGATCAATTGAAGCACATTGAAACAAAATTTCTTGGTAAAAGTTTTCAAAAGAATACTCTTAAAATTTTTGCCATCAGCAAATGAATAGGTGCCTCCTTCAATCTCAACATCCACACATCCCTTTGCAACACAACACCACTTCCTCATTTCCATCCAGAATATTCAAGTTAGAAACTTACACTATAAAGCCATACCCGCTGACAGTAATCAAGTTAAGAACAAACCAGAAAAATGATAGCTAAAAAAGCCAAGTTGCATAACAAAATTCAACACCCAGCAAAAACGTTCTTGAGCATTCTGGCTTCCTCTTACCAAGAAACATATATGATCTAGTTCTACCATGAATGACAGAATTTTACTGGACTATATTGCAGGAATCTATTACCCACAGTTAATGAGCTCGGTTGCCTTGAAACTCCAAACAACATATATTCCAAAATTAGAAGATCCAAAAAAGTGTTTAGCATGCTAAAGCAAAACGTGGTTACAGTTTGAAAACTATACAAGTTTTCAAATGCATTTGTCTAAGGGGGCAGTATTCAACAATAAAAACCTCTAGAACACAAAGCGCAGCAGAAATTCTAGAATATTTGCATCTGAAGAGCGGAGAATTATGAAGTCAATATAGGTAAAAATTGGTATGATAAATATGCCCAGACATCAATTTGCGTTATGAGTCAACCGGAAAATGAGAAAAATTCTTCTGATGTAGTATTTCCTTCGATGGATGATTATGGAGCTATTGTCCTCCAACAAGTAAAGTCCGAACACCAATAAATTAAGCATTCCCAAGAACATGTAGCCAAAGTTTCTCAATTCATAGTTACCAGCAAAACGAACAAAATAAAACAGAAATTATAACAAGAAGATAAAGATAGAGATAAACTGAAAACGAAGGATTAAGTTAAAGATAAAGTTTCCGTACGCATGCCATTAATGAGCAAGAAGCCAAACTTCCGCATGAAAATGGACGGAAACGGCAAATAGCACGACTAAAAAAAAGAAGAAGAAGAAGAAAAAGAAAAAGCAACAGCAACAGAGTCATTCACCATAGCAACAAAGAATAAAAAATAAAAAATATAAAGAAAAACATATAGCTATATGGAAAACTCGTCACCTGGATAAATTGGGGACGAAGTTGTCGAACAAGAGCGCGAAGTTTGACGTAGGAGGACCTACAGAGGTCAACATTGCTGAACTTTCTTCTTCTGGATTGAGTTCGTGATGGTGGGTCTTGTATAGTGCCAGTGAAGTTGCGTTCAGAGATTTTTACGGGTTTTTTTTCTTCCATGGACGAGAACCCTACGCAACCACAGAGCGCGATCTTTTGCTCTGCTTCTCCCTCGATTCTCATTTCTTCAACTTCGAACGAGAACGTAACCGACTCCTCAGTGTTAAGTGGGCTCGGTTACCACTAATGACCGGCCCATTAGAAGGTCCAATTAATGGTAAAAAATTTTGCTCTGCTTCTCCCTCGATTCTCATTTCTTCAACTTTGAACGAGAACGTAACCGACTCCTCAGTGTTAAGTGGGCTCAGTTACCACTAATGACCGGCCCTTAAAATGCCCAATTTATGGTAAAAAATTTTGATTTCAAATCCCAACTAGTTAGAGTCCAATTAACAAAGATTTTTGTTTGTAGGCCCATTCTGTTTTCTATTACTCAAAAGTTGGGCTTTCAGTCCGAAGACAATCCGACTGTAAGTTACCAACGTCAAGGGGAAAACTTTCACTACAGTTCCTGTCGTTCGTATCTTGAAGGAATAGTTTCCCTTGTTTTGAAAAAATAAACAAATAAATAATGAAAGAAGTACAATCTACTAACAAAAACAGGACAATAGGGAAACAAATTTACCGTTAAGGTTTTCTCTCAGCACCCAAAATGAAGGCCTTTAAGGTTTATTTTTCTCTCTCAATATTAAA
This sequence comes from Jatropha multifida, assembly GCA_948099535.1. NCBI lineage: Eukaryota > Viridiplantae > Streptophyta > Magnoliopsida > Malpighiales > Euphorbiaceae > Jatropha > Jatropha multifida. Next base: position 52,240 of record CANUEX010136147.1, read on the forward strand.
AATTAAAAATTAATTTTAAGGAGTTTTAACATAAAGCAATAATGAAATAAATATAAAAGCCCCATAATTTATTTATTTACTTATTTTTGTAATTACATGGTATGAAAAATGTGAAATGCAATAAAGAAAAGGTAATGCAACATCTCATATTATATAGTGTAGATTTATTGGCTTATTGCACGACGAAAAGAAACAGAAGAACTTGTAGCTCACTTTGCTATATTCATTGTCTCACATTTATTATTAAAATAATATTTTTGTTTATTTAGGGGAGAAAAAAAAAATAAAAAAAAGAAGAAAGAAAGAGATCGTTTTTGCTTTTTTGTCCTGAATATTATATTAAAAAAGGTGCAAATGACGAGCTGAAAAGGTATCCTTTTGACTATTTTTATAAAGAAAATATAATATTATAAAAAACAAGAAACATATATGATTTGTTGCGCAGATGGGATGGCATAGCAAGAGGCGGTTCAAAAATCAAATTGGAGTACTTTCTTTGTTGTTTTAGGTTAGAAAATTGGTAAAAAAATGCGGCTAAAAGTAGTAATATCACATGATAAATGCTAAGCCCGTTGGGTCCAAAAATATATGATGCGAGCTCTATATGGTCCAAACACGTACCGAGAAAATTTAGGTCTCTGCACTTATCAACCCCATTAATATTGTTTACATTCACTCTTGAAATGAAAGCAACCTCTTACTCCTAATTTATTATTTTTGCCAAATAAGTAAAAGAGAATATTTAACTAAGTCGGAATCAATGCTATATTTATAAATCAAATTAATAAAAAATAAAAAATTTTTAAAAATTGTTTTTACTTATTCGCCATTTGTCATTTTTTGTGAGAATGCGGTAATCAGCGATTATGGATAGTAATATTAATGATTTCATTTGCTAATTTGGTAACTAGTAAAAGAGTAAATTTAATTTTCAGTAAAATAAAATTGTAATTATTTTTAGAGTTAAATATTTATCATAAATTGAAATTCTAACTACAATACTAATTTATAGATTAAAAAAACCCAACCATGCATTTATTTTCTAATCCAAATGAAAATAATATTTAAAATGGAAGGACTTGTGTGGGCTCCTTCGAGCACAAATCATGAACGGCTCGGTTATATTGGGCGTTGACCCTCGCCCGGTCATATAGCTAGCTTGAGTATAAGTGTCGACCCAACTGTCTGCAGACAATATATATATTGTTTGAGAGAAAAAAATAGGAATAAATAAAAGAGTTGGATGATTGTGGAGATAACGGCTAGTGCAGGTAGTTTCGACTGAAAAGAAAAGTTAGTCCGGTCTGGAAGCTCTTAATCTGGTAGTTAAAAGTCCAATATTATCTGTGTTACTGCACCGATCATCATTGCATAATCTAAAACTAGACCACTACATGAACATTACGCGGTTCAAATAATTGCCTTTTCGAGTACAACTTCACTTTACAACTTTTTAAGTACTTTAAAATAATAATAATCAATTTTAGTAATATCTTTTAAAAGAAAACAAATTATTAAATTTTACTACATATTTAAAAAATAGTATTTTTGAAATCAGAATTTTATTTGTAAAAAATCAGTATCTAAATAATTATTAGAGTTGAAATTAATAAAATAATTATTTAAGTGGGAAAAAAAAAGTCAACAAGTATCAAAATTAATGGAGACGAGGCAGTATCTTTGGGGAAAAAGAAAAGGAACGAAAGGAGCATGCTTTGATTGTCTGAAAGTGGACTCCTTTATATCAAGCTTGAGCCATTTTTTTTTTTTTTTAAATTGAAAAAGAAAAGGAAGGAAGGCCCAACATAAATTAGAGGCCGTGGACTTTAAAATGTGAGGCTTGAGAGTTGACCCATTTTGCACTTCAAAATTACATCTACTTACGCGTCTTCTTACTTTATTTTCATTACAGCTACGTTCAACAATGGAAAAATATATATACACAAGCATTATTAAATTATTATAAAAATTATTTATACGTAAGAATTCAAAAATTATATCTAACATTCATTCAAAAAATATATGAAGATTTTTTTTCAAATTCTGCTACTTGTGATGTTAAAAATATATACAAAAATATCGAACAATGCGATTAAATTAATGTGATATGTTTTATAATTAAAGAAATTCTTCATTTCACAATAATATATAGATTAAGTTATTGTAAATTATTTAATTCGGTAAAATTATGTGATCCGAGTCGTTCTATAAAAATTTCAAAAAGAGAAGTAGAAGTAGACGGATCAAATTATGTTTTCAAAAGGTCCAAGATAGAAAGAGGGATAGATGTAATTAAATGTGCAGTTTCATAGTTAAAACTGCGAAAATCATTCATGTATAAATACCCATCTGGTTATCATAAGCTAGCACCGGCAGCTTTCTTCCAGTATACAAAACCTACCTGTAGCCTCTCTATACCGATATATAGTTAGAGAGGAAGTTCAAAGACATTAATTTTCTCTTGTTCTAATTAATCGGATTAATCATTCTGTGTATTTTAGATCCATAGAGAAAAGATATGGAGTTTCTTCTGATATTTAAAGTTTTTCATTTAAGTATACTCAGTGTTTTCATCTACTTGTTGTTTAAACTATTGATTTCTTTCTGGATCTCACCTGTTATGACATATACGAAGCTTAAAAAAAGTGGGTTTGGAGGTCCAACTCCAAAATTCCCCCTTGGAAATATTGAGGAGATGAAAAAAATCAGTACAAGTAGTACTTCTTCTGGATCCTCAAACTTCTCCAATGATATTCACCCTACTGTTCTTCCTTACTTCGTTCAATGGCAGAAATCTCATGGTATTTGTTATATTTATATATATTACTATTTTTTTTAATACTTCATTTTTTTTTGTTTATTATGATTAGCTATGGAACTCAATCTTCAAACTTGACAGCTCTGAAGACAATTTCAGTAGTATCAAAACAAAGTTTATGCAATGGTTGCTTCATGTTCTTGATATTTGTGGAGTTTCTTATCTCAACTTTGGTTTAGCTTAATTTGTTTTCTTTGAGTTTTTAGCTTCGCTTTGTACCGGAAAAAAAGAAAAATAAGAAAAAGACAAAGCTTACTTGTTTTTTCTAATCTTTTATATGAAAAAAAAAATATTGCAAAGGAGTTTTAACAGTCTTATTGACATCATTTCCAAACGAAAAAAAGTTCAAAGTGGAAACGAATCATTTATGTAATAAAAGTGAGACTGGAGATGGTAGATAATAGTGATGATGGTATTTTTGTGTTGCAGGGAAGGTGTTCATATATTGGTTAGGTACAGAGCCATTTTTGTACATAGCAGAGCCAGAATTCCTTAAAACAATGTCAACAGGAGTGATGGGGAAGAGCTGGGGAAAGCCTGACGTGTTTAAGAATGACAGGGAGCCCATGTTTGGTAATGGTTTGAATATGGCTGAAGGTGATGATTGGGTTCGTCGCCGCCATGTTATCACTCCTGCACTCTCTCTGGCCAACTTGAAGGTTACGATCCCTCCCTCTCTCTCTCTCTCTCTCTCTCACACGCGCGCGCGCGCGCGCATTAACTACAAATAAATTCTTTTGATCAATTGATAATATTGCAGTCCTGTACTTTATCCGGCATCGGAAGCCTGTGAACCCGACTAACACAGATTTGAAAAAATCCATATACAGGACTCAAACTCAAGAACTTTAATTATAAGAGATGATATTCCTACCACCTCATTTCACTCTTCGAATGTTAAGGACTTGATATTTGTTAGTATGAGAATGATTTTCGCAATAGTACAGTTAATTTTTTTCTAAATGATGGCTACTGAAAAAAGAAAATGTTCAAATAGGTTGGTGGGTAAAACTTACGTTGATGGGATGGTTAAAATTTATTAACTTTGTCAAAAAAAAGACAGCAATGGTAATCTATTATATTTGAATTAGGGCTTCATTAGTATAATTATATAATTAGAAAGGCAAACAAAGAGTTACTTTACAGGATTAATTAGATAATATCTATCTAGCTACCTATAGTGGGATATTGTATTTTAATTGTAAAATTATATATTAAACCCACTAATTAAATTCTGTTGCTTGACCTATATATGTTTACCTATTCAGGCTATGACAAGCTTAATGGTGGAGTCCACCACTAATATGCTAGACAAGTGGGAAGCCCTAGTAAATTCTGGCTACAAAGAAATTGACGTCGAGAGAGAAATAATTGGAATAGCAGGAGAAATCATAGCAAAAACAAGTTTTGGAATAGGCTATGAAGATGGAAGAGAAGTGATAGAAAAATTAAGGGCAATGCAACGTACTCTGTTCAAAACTAACCGCTACGTAGGGGTACCCTTTAGCAAGCTCTTGTGCCCAAAGCAATCCCTCAAAGCTAAAAGTCTTGGAAAACAAATAGATGAACTTCTGTTATCAATTATTAGAGATCGTAAAAAGTCTAAAAATGGCGGAAAACTTCAAAAAGATTTATTAGGGTTCTTGCTAGGAGAGAATCATGAAGATGGACAGTTGGGGAAGACATTGACAACTCGAGATTTAGTAGATGAATGCAAAACTTTCTTTTTTGGTGGGTATGAGACTACAGCATTGGCATTATCATGGAGTTTGCTACTTTTGGCAATGCATCCACAGTGGCAGAACAGATTGAGAGAAGAGATTAAACAAATTATAGGAGATAAAGAGATTGATTTCTCTATGCTCGCTGGACTTAAGAAGGTAATACATTAACCCATTGCTTGTATAGTCATATTATTATCACATGCACGTATTTCTCGATGCACGTTCTCTTTGTTTGCTTTATTATGGGTTTTTTGGACGTTTACTAACACGCACCTTATGAGTACACCTATTCACTAATTCAATTACAAATATCAATGTTTTGGTTCAAATAAAATATAAATATTTTAAAAAAAAATCATTTTTTATTGGGTTGATGTATGGGCTTGTGTGTATATATATATGATTAGATATGAGAATTAGAGTGGTATAGGCTACTAATGGAATTGAATTATTGAACTCTATCAATACTATAATAAATAAAATGGTTTCCAAAAAAGAGAAAAATACGTTTTTATTATGCATTTCGTCATCCAATTAGAAAAAACCACAATTTGCACTTACTAAAAATGAAACCAAAACCACTTTAACATGCCTTGCTATATATTTATAATTATAGTCGGCTATGTAATAGATGATAGTTATTTCAATTTCTATAATCTTTTTATTCCCGTTAAAATCTCAAACCTGAAATTTATAAATAAAAATTTCAAATTTTAACTATTTATTAAATATTTCCGTTGAAACTTAATTTCAATAATTCAATATGATTACATCAATAAAGCATTCATTATAGTGATGAAGAAGCTCAATCAAGTGTAGGGGTGAAAATATAAGTTTGATATTTGAAAATTTCAAGATGACTAAAATATTTACACTCTAAATTTCGAATATGGTTCTAAATTTAAGATAATTTTAGTGTCGATTTTGCTGCAAGGAGAGTTTTAAAAGGAAGAAATACCTATTTTATAGTTTGAAATAGTAGAATTGGCATTGAAGAGTAGCATTAGACAATGGTTTTCGCTTTTCGCTTTCGCTTTTCACTACAGAGACGAAATTCGAAGAGTCAAGGTCAAACCCAACACGAGCAAAAGTCCGGACGCACGCAATCGCATACGTCTTTGCTCCTTCACAGTGGGGAAAAAAAAGAAAAGAATAGTTACAGATAGCAATGTCAAAACAAATACTCACTTTCTGAAAACCTGATTCTAGCTGGCTGCAGACCCAGTGACTTTGACCAGCCAAAAGTGCTTGTGGCAGAACCGGCCACGGCTACACATCTAACCGGCCAGACGGCCGGTGCCTCAAACCAATAGTAACTAGTGCAAAAAGGTCATAAATTTTGCTTGTTTTGTTTGCCAACTTAATACACTGTTAGACATAAGAACCACGAGGGAAATAGATGCACGAAATTAAATTGTTGTGTAATGTGAATTTGGGGTTTTCAAATTGATTAGAACGCTAACAAAACCATGTAAATTACTGTGTTTGCAGATGGAATGGGTTTGGAATGAAGTTCTGAGGCTTTACCCATCATCGCCTAACGTGCAAAGGCAAACAAGAGATAATATAACAGTAAATAAACTAGCAATTCCTAAAGGAACAAATGTTTGGATTGATCTTGTTGGGATGCACCATGACCCTAATCTGTGGGGAGAGGATGTGTATGAGTTCAAACCAGAGAGGTTCAAAGATGACTTGTATGGCGGGTGCAAACACAAAATGGGGTTCTTGCCTTTTGGGTTTGGAGGAAGAATGTGTGTAGGTAGGAATCTGGGTATGATGGAGTATAAAGTTGTTTTATCGTTGATACTTTCTAGGTTTTCTTTTTCTGTCTCTCCAACTTACTCTCATTCCCCTTCTATTATGCTTTCTTTAAGACCTAGTTTGGGGCTCCCTCTTATTGTTCAACCTCTCTGTAGTTAGGGTTTAGGACATTTAAGTTGAAAAGTATTTCAGGAATTGAGTAGTTTTGATTGTTGTTTTTGTTGTCGACTTCTCATTTTTATTAGCAAAATTTTTAATTTTATTAATTAAAATTACCTAGAAAAAACTTAACAAAACTTGAATGTTGAAATAAGCATTTGCTAGAAACATGGGATTAGAATTTCTACGACACAATGTGGAATTTGCTTTTATTTTCTTTTACGTAATTATGTTGTCCAAGTTAATTGGCATTATTGGTGATAAAAACATGGGATTCATTTCTACTTGTACGAGACAATAATAAACAAAAATTACCGAGACCGTCGACTCATCTCTCATTATTATTATTTTATAACTGTTTCTGGGTATTAACTTATATCTCTCATTACAAACACTTTTGGAAGCAGTACTGTTAATTATGCATAGGTCACGTTAATAAAATGTGCATTTATAACTAACTAATAAACAACGAACTTGATTAGGATAACCATACCAAATGCAGTAATAAAATTATTAAATATTGCTTTTGTTAGTGCTTTGATGGTTATTCATCACACTCCATAAACATGGAATAGCACTTTAAATGCGTGTATTGTTTGAAATATATATAAAAATAGAAACGTTAACTTTTGAGTCATGAGATTTCCAAAAACGCATATCATAATTTATGTGATAAAAGAGTTTATGAAAGTTCTATAAAATGATTTCTCTCTCCAAGTAAGGGACAGAACATTTCACTTCTCTTTACTCACAAATAAAAAAAAATTTAATATGATGGGCTACAGAAAAAAAACTAACCGGACTACGTCTTCTTAGTATTATTAAAATCTAAAAATTATATACATAAATGTGGTTTTATTTATTAACGAAGCCTGGTCTCATGCTTTGCAATTGCAAAGTTGACCATGAACATGATATCCAACAAAAAGAAAAAAACAATATTACCAAAAGTAAAAGGTACAAACGAGTAAAATAAAATAGAGTTTCTGTCTTAAAGAAACAAAACGGCTGATTGGGTTTTCATTGCAGAAAAAGAAATGATAGAAAGAAAATAAAGAACATCTGACCGTTGATTTTTCATTTTAAAGTAAAAAAAAAAAATGAAATTCTGATATTTGACTTCCCGACTCCGATATTTCAATGGTTGATCTTTGACCCGAAATTCACTATTTAGCGGTGATTCTCGATGTGCATGAGCTTTGCATGTGCAAAAATGTCCGACCCCACTGCTGCCATAGATCTGCACACGTACGTGGAATTAACCTGTCTTTACATTATTTATGGAATTTTTTTATATATCATATCAATGAAAAATGATATTTTTATTAAAATAAAAATATACATAATTATCTAAGGAAATAAAAAATAAATTTAAAAAATGAGCAATGATATTTTTATTAATTCATTTATCGTTTCAATGTTTATTTTTATAAATATTTACATAACATATACCATTTTTATTCCCTTTCGGTCCAAGCATGGACACCACATATTACACTTATATCCCTTCATTATTTTCTACATGAAACAAAGATAACACTTATCTGTGTTGAAGCCAATCTAATAAAGACATAGGATAAATGAAAGTATCACTGATCATTTATTAGAAAAAAAGAAAAAGATGTTTTAACAGTATCACGTGATCCAATATAAGACTGATATGGAATTAGAATTTTCGGTGTCAAGATTTTCTAAATTCTAACCAACATCCGATATGTATCGTGGCTCGCGGAAAAAATAAAAATGGGAAAAATTGTATCGTATTAATAGAAGAGTTTCTCCGAGTCTACGTAAGCGGAAGATTAGTCAAAATAATCCTATGTGGCAAATGATAATTGGCCAAATAGTTTGGAGTTGTACGGGGCGGCTTCCACACATGAAATTGGTTATGAAAGGAAGAAGTAAAAGGAGAGGACAGACCACACAAAAAACGCAGGCTGGAAATTGGCAAAAAAAAAAGAGGACTTTTAATAAATTATGTTTCGGAAAAGATAGAGAGACCTAAAAAGTTGAACAAATATTCAAACATACATGTCATTAATGTGCAGTTCTAATACAGTCAAACTCCGGCATTTTTCATCTATAAATACCCATCATCTGGGGGTTGGGTTATATCCTAAACCACCAACAACAACACCATAGCAGCTTTATTAATATACAAAGCCCCACCTGTACAATCTCTGTACCGATCCATTTCTTTCCAAGACATCATTTTCTGTTGTCTTTCTTCATTCTTTGTGTGTCAGTTTGATAGAGAAATTAAGAGATATGGAGTTGTTTCTTATATTTAAAGTTCTTAATTTGACTATACTTGGTGTTTTCATCTGCTTGCTGTTTAAACTATTGATGTCTTTCTGGATTTCGCCTGTTATAACGTATATGAAGCTTAAAAAAAATGGGTTTGGAGGTCCAACTCCAAAATTCCCTCTTGGAAATATTGAGGAGATTAAAAAGATTAGTACAACCACAAATAGTACTTCTTCTTCTTTCTCCAATGATATTCACTCTACTGTTTTTCCTTACTTCGCTCGATGGCAGAAATCTCATGGTATGCGTCATATATATACATTTTCTTTTTCGGTTGTTGTTAATGACTAGCTATATATGGAATATGAACTTGGAACCTGAGAGTTGTGAATACGATGATATCAAAATACCAAGCGAAGTTAATTTTTTTCTTCGAATCTTTTATATAGAAAAAAAAAATTACTAAAGAGTTAATTTAATTCAATAGTATAGGAATCGTTTCAAAAGAATTATTTATGGAAGTAGCAAAAGAGAGATTGAAGATGGTAGATAATAGCGATGATATTGTTGTGTTGCAGGGAAAGTGTTCATATACTGGTTAGGTACAGAGCCATTTTTATATATAGCAGAGCCAGAATTCCTTAAAACAATGTCCACAGGAGTGATGGGGAAGAGCTGGGGAAAGCCTGATGTGTTTAAGCATGACAGGAAGCCTATGTTTGGTAATGGTTTGGTTATGGTTGAAGGTGACGATTGGGTTCGCCACCGCCATGTTATAACTCCTGCACTCTCTCCGGCCAACTTGAAGGTTATAACCTTTCCCTCTCTCTCTCTCTCTCTCACACACACACACTACGCACGCTTACGCATTAAATTAGACAATCTATTCTTCCTTTACAAAGAGAAAAAATGACTGTTCAATCCAATCTAACTTTCGGGATTTGTTGGGAAAAATATTCGTCGACCCTAACCATCTCAGGTATCAGCAAAACGTTAGAAGCACAGATCTTGAAAGATATATATATATCTGATAATTTAATATTAACATAACTTACGTAAATTTGGCGTTAGTTTGTGGATGGAATATTTGACGCACTAAAGACATGATATTTGTCGGTTATATATTTTTATTAATAAAAATGGATAAAGAATGTGAATAATTTTCCAAATGTTCATTTTCTAGTAAATGATGGCTAAACTGAAAAATGAAAATGAAAAAATAGGTTGGTGGGTACAAATTCTGTTGAAGGGATGGCTACAATTCTTTACCTTAGTCATAAAAAAAGTCAGCTACTATATTTGAATTAGAGCTTCATTAGTATAATTATGTAAATCATAAGGACAAACAGGATTAATTAGATATAATATAAATCTAGCTACCTAGTGGAATTTTGCATGTTACTCTTAAAATTAAATATTAAACCCACTGATTAAGTTATGTTTGTCTGACCTATATATGTTATCTATACACAGGCTATGGCAAGCTTAATGGTGGAGTCCACCACTAATATGCTAGACAAGTGGGGAGCCCTAGTAAATTCTGGCTACAAAGAAATTGACGTCGAGAGAGAAATGATTACAACAGCAGGAGAAATCATAGCCAAGACAAGTTTTGGAATAGGCTATGAAGATGGAAAAGAAGTGTTAGAAAAATTAAGGGCAATGCAATATACTCTCTTCAAAACTAACCGTTACGTAGGAGTACCCTTTAGCAAGTTCTTTTGCACAAAGCAAACCCTAGAAGCTAAAAATCTTGGAAAAGAAATAGATGATCTTCTTTTATCAATTATTACAGATCGCAAAAAGTCTAGTAATGGAGGATATCTTCAAAAAGATTTACTGGGGTTATTGCTAGAAGAGAATCATGAAGATGGACGGTTAGGGAAGACATTGACAACTCGAGAGTTAGTAGATGAATGCAAAACTTTCTTTTTCGGTGGGCATGAGACTACAGCATTGGCACTATCATGGACTTTGCTACTTTTAGCAATACATCCAGAATGGCAGAACAGATTAAGAGAAGAGATTAAACAAGTTATAGGAGATAAAGAGATTGATTTCTCTATGCTTTCTGGACTTAGGAAGGTAATACATTAATCCATTGCTTGTTTTTATTATCTCATATATATATATATTTCAAAAATATAAACATAAACATAAAACGATTTTTAGTGTAGGATTTGCTACAAATAGATTTTTTAGAAGGAAGAAAAGAAAGGGGTATTTTTGTGGTACGTAGATAGCCTGTAGGCTGAAATAGTGAAATTGGTATTGAAGAGCACCAACATTGGACAATTGGGTGGTGGTTTTCATAGACCAAATACAAACAGTAAAGGTCAAACACAATAGTCCACGCGCACGCGATCACATATTGTCATGGCCTTCTTTATTTTGTAGGGTTGGGATCACATTTATTTTTTTCTTATTCTTTGCTCCTCCAAAAGGCCCAAAAAGGGCATAAAAAGAGGGGAAAAAACGATAGCCAAGTCACCGTCACGGATAGTACTGTCAAAACAAAATCTCACTTTTTGAAAACCCGATAACAGGTGGTTATAACCCACAACGGCTTTGACCGGCCGAAAGTGGTTGTGGCAAACGCGGCTAAGGCTGTTAATAACCGGCCAAATCCAATAGTTATTATGCTTCCTTTTCTTTTTTTTTTTTTTTCTTTTGGGCTAATTAAATTAATAATTAATAGACTATTAGACGTGGAAATAAGTGCGCTAGAATCAAATTTTTACGCTATGTAGATTTGGGTTTTTTCCAATTTCTTTTTGTATAAGTTGATTAGAAAGCTTACAAAAACCATGTAAATTATGGTGTTCGCAGATGGGATGGGTTTGGAATGAAGTTTTGAGGCTTTACTCGCCAGCACCTAATGTACAAAGGCAGACAAGAGAGGATATTACTGTAAATAAGCTCACAATCCCTAAAGGAACAAATGTTTGGATCGACGTTGTTGGTATGCACCATGACCCTAATCTATGGGGAGAAGATGTGTATGAATTCAAACCAGAGAGGTTCAGAGAAGACTTATATGGTGGGTGCAAACATAAAATGGGGTTTTTGCCTTTCGGTTTTGGAGGAAGAATGTGTGTAGGTAGGAATTTAGCTATGATGGAGTATAGAGTTGTTTTATCCTTGATGCTTACTAGGTTTTCTTTTTCTGTCACTCCAACTTATTCTCATTCCCCTTCTATTATGCTTTCCTTAAGACCTAGTTTAGGGCTACCTCTTATTATTCAACCCCTCTGTAATTAGGGTTTAGGAATTTTAACTTGAAAACAGTCTCCTGTAACATCATCATGTCAAGTGTTTGCTGCATGTGTTGTCTAATATGGAAAATAATAGAAAGCATAAATGTTTTTTCTTTTTTTTTTTTTCAGTCAGTCCCCAGAATCATTCAAGCTGTTCTTATTGACTGCTCGCACTGATTTTATCTTTTTTATACTATAAAATGAATCAAATTGATGAAAATTAAGAACGGGAAGGACTCTTCCTTCTATGTACTTCAAACCTAACCAACCTAAAAAATAGAAGAAATGATGAGAGTTCGAGCACTTTCAAACATTTAAATTTCAGAAAACAACTCCATTAGCGAGATGGAAAGTCAAGTCACATTTTCAAAGTCTAATTACTCGGCAGCAAGACAGACAGGAAGATTACTATTTCTACAAACATTTTGAACAGAAGGCAAGTACCTTGTTGGTTCTTGCAATCAAACACGTGTTCAAGATTTGCAACCATATAATAACACAGAATTTACTCTTATTTCTAATAACTAGTAAGAGTAATCAGTATGAATGAATCCATTAAGTAAATAATAATACTGAACAAAAATCAACAGAAAGATCAATGAGTTGAAGGAAACTGAAATTATTTTATTAATGATGAAAATGTCCTTACAGTGACCAAAGTATTGAAATGGGCTTGGGTGCAACAGCTTAGTTATTTAAAAAAGAGGCAAACTTGGAGGGAAACGCACATGCATCCATTGTCTCTCATATGTTGCCAAGTGGCTCCATCCTATCTCATCAAGCAGTGAGAGCTTCAGTTCATAAAACTTCTTCTTTGGAGGATCAGCATCATCTTGAATCATGTCATTCAACACCTGATCCAGTACATGATTAGCTTAAACTTAAAGAAAATGAATAACTCACTTGAGACTACATACAACCATTTCCTTGTCGGGATAATCTCTTAGACATCATTTAATATTCATGGTAGGAGCTTATTAGAAACTATTACTTTGGTGCATGTCCCCCTGCAGTGAAAAAATGATATTTTACCTTCAGAGCTGTTCCAAGCCTTCCACATCGCCGTTCACGTATCACTAAGAGGGTGCCATATTTAGAGGACTTCACATCAACCCATTTTCGTAATTCTTTGAAATTCTCCTCAAACAGATCTTGCTGGCCACCAGGTGCATAGCTTCCTCCTTTCGTGCCTTCTGATGCAGCTACCGGTTCAGCTTTCTCTCTCTGGCATTGTTACCATGATGATAATGAATATGAATTAAGTCAATGATCAAGGAAACAACACTTGGTCTCAATAAAATCAACACATATACATGTGTGTGTGTGTGTATAATTATATGCACTCATGATTATTAGGACACAACGTACCATGTTTGAATTGGTTTCCATGTATCCTATATTTTCACTTTTGGACCGAATCAGACACTTCGACATGTATCCATGTCAGATCCTTTTACCAAAAGAATAGGGCAAAGAAAAAAACAAATCACTGCAAGATCAAAATCTCAAAATATGGGGCAGAGGAGGGAAGCAGTAACTGACACCACTCCTCTCTCTTGTCACAAGCACACAAATAAATCAACATCAAAATTCTCTGATGACATTCATCAAACTCTCTGAAATTGATATTTTTCTCCAGCAAAATGACAATGGTAAGTAGAAAATTCTCATGTTTTGAAGCCCCAAAATGTTGCTTGCTAAAGTTCAATCCAGACTTGTATTGTTACTTTTCTTTTTTTGTTTTGAGAGACTTATTATTACATTTTTGGTATGAAGGTGACATATTACTTGAGGAAGAACAGCACGCACCCATGTAGCAGGGTGGTGCGCATAAAAGGTCACTTTTGAATGAAAATAATGATGAAAATACCACCAAATGTAGCCAACTCTTCCTACCTCCAGAGACTCGATGTCTGAAATTGCTAGCCCTTTCTGGAATAGTGCCTCTGCTAATTGATCCCGGGTCATCTCCATCTTTCTTTTTATCTTCTGTAGTAAAAGCAGCAAAAGGAGTATCTCAGTAGCTACATCTTTCTTTTTACTTCACTAAACATGAATGCTTGCAACATTGAAGTAACAATTGTTGTTTTTCAAACAAGATAACAATAGAATGAGAAATGCATTCAGTCAGATGAGAAACTCAAACTCCCAAATCCCAAATGAAGAAAAGAATGTGCTTCAATTGCATTAAGTATCTTAACAATCTGTTGTGAATTTACAAACAGTTTCCGATGCAACTTTGTCCAAGAGGAGCAAAAAAAGGGGAAAAAGAAAGGCATCAAAGCTACCTCTGCCTCCTCATCTTCTGGATCACTCTTGAGGGCAAAAAATTTTGCCAACTCCTCAGTGTCAATACTATCAATTACCTCATTCGCTGCACGTATAATCTGTAAAATGACATATGCAAGTGAATCACTGTTCTCTAATCATGAACTTCAAAATTGGAACAAAGGAAAAAAGAAAATTCATAATATTCAGCGAAACAAAGGCAAAACATTGATTCTCATCAACAAAGTTATTCCCCCAAATCCCATTAAATGCACAAATCTTGTTATTTTCTTTCAGAGATTATGATCTGGATGATAATAAAACTTTAAACAAAAAATCCAACAGAGGATATAAATCCTAGGTCCCACCATTTTCTCATACGGAAAAGACTGTACATTACTTCGTATTACAGTTGCACATTATTTTCATATAACTTACGTCTTCACCATGAGCAATTTTGTCCGCAACATTGCTCTTAGAAATCAAGCCTTCTAAAATCTTAGCAAGCAGCGGAGTATAATTTGGGTATTCAGCCTGCCAAGAACAGATGAAACTTGTTAGTTGACATTCTCTCGAAGCAATACAATAGGTTCACAACCGATAATGTATAAATTGACCGACCAGAGCCAAAAAGTTTGGAAAACTTAAAGGCAAATGCTCAAAGCACATAAAGCTGGCAAGAACAGCGAGATGCATATTTCTCTCAAAGGTCAGCAAAATCAAAGAGAATGAACACCACAAAATTCTCCAATTTGGGCAGCCTCCATCCACAATATAAAGATTGCACCAAGCAAAATGTTTAGATCAGCAATTCAAATATATCCTATTGCCTGAGACCAGAAGGAAGAATAAGCCTAAGACTTCCAGCTCTACAGCTGAGTTGGAATGTCCAACAGCGGATATGACCTCGATATGAGATTGATCAGGCTTAGCTTGTTAAACGCATGCAAATACAACCCATGTTAAGAAATAACTTTTAAAAGAACAAATTAAACAATAGCATTTCAACATTAAACAAGCTTTAACCTTAAGAGAGATAGACAACTTTTTCCATTCTGCACATTCTTCATCCAGGTCTAGTTTTAGGCTGGCAAAAACTTTAATCTTAGCATCTCGAACCTGTCAATGTGATGAACAGTAAGTAGCTGTATACTCAAAGATAGTAACTGAAAAAAACATGACCAAGATGTTATTTAACTGAGTTTAAATAACTCAAACATAATTGTCTAAGATGCATAATATGGGTAACAGTAATGTATGTGAATAAAGGTGCTCTACATTCTAGCATGCATACAACATTGCAAGACTGGTTTTTCCAGTAGCTAAAATAAGAACCCAGCATCATTAGTTTCCCCTTAAGTATTCAACAGATAGCAAGAAAATTGACTCAGAGTACCTCTTCTTCCAAACGTTCAGAAACAGTTTTAGAGGAGGTTGAAGATGACCCTTTTCCCTTGTCCTCATCAACCTGTCAAAAGATATTATAGAAATGGTGTACAAGGACGTGAATTGAGGTGTTTATGTTAATAAAAATTGCAGACAAGTTGTCGGATGCCATAGTAAATCAGACGCACCACAGGTTACTACCTTATTCGGAGGCACTATATAAGAGACTTGATAAGATACAGGATTCTTCTTTGGATTTTTCCCTTCTCCCTGACCAACAAATGATAGCTTTCCATATGAGATCACCCCAAGCAGTAAAGATCCTTGTGGAGCATTCTGCAAAGATTTATGGGCATTATTATATATTTTCATTTAAGATATACATGATTGTTACTTCATGATTGAAGGAAGTCGGGGAGGAGAGATTCCACTACCTTTGGAAGCTTGTCTTTCACTGGTGGGCCCAAGTAGATTGCTTCTTTCTTCCTACCAGAAAATTTTAAATTGAAAAATGCAATAAAGCAGAAATGACACAAGTAACCATAGAAATATATCATTCGGGGACACAACATACCCTGGAACTAAAACTGTGGATTTAAAAGCACCATTTCCCATGACAGGTCCGTCTGGTTCGGAGAAAAAGTTCAATCGAATGACATCCTGTATGAAAAGAAATAACTAGAGAATTGAAGTACCCGAAAGCTAAAATGTAATCTAATATATACACAATTTACTCCAGGTAGGAGTTAATATCCTCTGTCCTCTATGAACAGTGCAATGGTACGATATATATGGATTTGATATGAAAAGTTCAAAGAGGTAATTTACTAGCAACACTATATATTTAAGATGAACAGAGTTTTGATACAAGACCCAGATATTTACTGGAAAATTACACATCTAAAATCCATATTTTTTTTTAACAATTTTTACCTGCAGTATGTTCCTACATTCTACATAAGTTTAGATCCCACTTTACAATATCAGCTTATAACTCATGTTAGTACTTACAAAAAAAACAAAGGACTTAATCTATTATCAAAAGCATCGCTCGTATATGATAGACATACAAAACTAGTAGTCTAGTCCTCAGCGTTCAAGCTTTTCTAGAAGCTCCAGTTATGCCAGATCAATTAAAATTTTCAAAAACCTTAACAGTTTTAGCCATATCTTTGAACCCAAAATGCAAAGAATAATCATTCTTGACAAGTTAATATATATCAAAGAACGAAGAAAAAAGAAGTTATCCATCGTCAAAGTAAGTCAGAATCATTCCTGATAAAACCTGTGTTGTATAGATTTGATTATGAAACTAGTACAGCAAAGAGTTTCGTGACTGCAATATGCCATTTACTTCATCTAACATCTCATAAGTCAATATTTAAGATCAAGATAATCTACCTTGTCATCCAACTTTCTCACAATAAACAATACCAACTGTTTCATTTTTTCCAAATATTGCACATTGTCATGCCTGCAACATGATCATCATCATAAGAAAACGTAACCTGGAGAAGCATCTTTAGCTCATAAAGTTCAAACTGGCAAACACATATAGATTTAGCAAGGAAATTCAATAGCGCATGCATATTCATGCACACAAGAAGATATGCATGTGCACAACGATTTGATCTGCCTAAGCAAATGGACCATACCTTAAGTATAGCTGTAAATTGTATTCACCTTTGGGAAGTTTTGATGACTCTGGATAAACATCACCAATTGCATGCACACGCTATTATTGGAAATGGGAAAAAATGTAAGACAGGAATCAACTTGGAACATACAAAGAGAAAAGAAACAACCTTCTCTTCACATTGTTAAGGTAAAGTATAAGAGATTCCGCCTAATCTTACTGCTATATTCATTGATACCAAAGAATAAAGACCTATTTGTGATGCAGATTGAAGCATATTATCATTTTGGTATATATCTATTGGCTAAAATAATAAACTTGTTAACAAGAAAATCAAAATTTGTAAGACTAGTTAAGTGTTAAATCACATAATGATGTGTCAGCAACTTAAAAATTTCATTAGTACAGCAGCATAAAGGCTAAGTACCTTGTTAGTGTCAGAGATCACATAAAATTGCGACTCAAATTTAGTGTCATAAATTCGATTATTAAGCAATGGAATTTGGGGCTTTATGGTGGCTGCATCCTCCAATTTGAACTTGTAACTGCAAAGCCAAAAGGAAAAAGAATGGATGGTCAAGCAAATTTTGAAATTCAGGACATTAGCCAAACTAAAATGAAACTTACGTTAATGTCAGCGCTAGTGTCTGTTTTCCGGAGGGCAGTTTGTCACGATCTGTCCTGAGAGTGCTAAGTTTAGCATCAACAGGTCGATATGGAACTCTTATCTGCAAATGGAACATAAGGGATGGAGAGACATGCAGCATTACTTTGCAAAGAACCATGTTAAAGAAAAATAATTTAAGTTTATTCAAGACGAGAGGAAATACAGTCAATATTATCTGTGCAACAAACATATTTACCTCATTTAAAATAGCAGCAGGGACAAGTTTCTCAGATGCCAGTAGAGCTTCGGCATCAATTCTGACAGGTGCTTCACTTCCATCAAGCATGATATCCTCTTTATTGATGTCAATCCCATGAAACACAATCTATATTTTTGTGCAATAAAAATGATCGCTAAGAAAACATGCCACTTAATACAAGTACAACAGAAAATATGATCACCTTCAATCCCGACCAAACATTAACTAAAGAGTAGCCGTAATGATGAGGAATAAACGAGATAAAAGGTCCATAAAGCAATAAGTTCAAGGAAATCAGAAACAAAGTTACAAACACAGCTCATAAACATAAAGAAGTACCAAGAATAAAAGCAAAACAATTTACCATTCAGTTAAATAAAGTAGCAAATATTCTAATAGGACTTGCTACCTCAAAGTCAACGATAGCAGTTTCATGACTTCCTATGCCACTTGACCAAAACTGAGCAACAGCTAACTCCATTGTCTGACCACCCACCACAGGAAATGCAAAGCTTTTGGCAGAAGGGGAAGAAAATGTCACAACACTCTCCCACTTGATAGGTCTTTGTAAGGGGCAGATCTGCATAGGAAGCATGTTAAAGCAAGCACAGACAATCTAATGCAGATCTCCAACCCATTTGTACCTGAACTGTATCAATAAAAAATCTTCGAGCAGTATCAAACCCTGATGTTCGCATGGTTGCCTCAACCCAAGTAGCACCAAGTGGCACTTCAACATATCTCCTTTCTATATGGCCTGTTAAATCAGCAAAGTATGATAGAAAAGAATGAATTTGGTCCATTCAGCATTCAAACATAAAAAGCTCCATATGGAAAAAAAAAAAGATTTGAAAGTTTATCCTGACTCGGAATGAGAACTATGTAAAGAAAACTTAAGTGCAGTCAAATTTTTAGCAAAAATGCCACACCAACCTAAACATGCAACTGACTTTCACATAATTTCCAAATGCAATGTTAAGACTTGCAAGCAAGGCATTACTGAACTTCTCAAGTCCTAGAGATCAAAATAGCAAACTTAACACTATTTCTCTGACTGCAAACTGCTCATATATTTGCAATTGTATTTGGAATTTTTGTGATAACTTTTATTGGTTGGTCGTTAAAACCATTTTACTGTCTTTCAACTATTATTTTCCCAATTAATCTTATTTCCTCCCTATCTACATTTCCTGATGTCATCCTCAGAGGAGGACCTAGTATGCTTCAATTTTGACAGCAGACAAAAATAAAAATGATTTCTATCTGCTTGACTTTGCATGTAAAAAACCCATTTATAAGCTATATATCATAAAGAAGCACATGTAACATTAAGTAAAATAATTATTTTATGTTGTAAATTTCCCAAAAATATAAAATCACCTGGCAGAAACGACATCCTTGTAAAGGTAACAAGTGGAGGCCGAGTCTTTACCATCATAGGTTTTGTAATTGTAACTGGAATCCTGAAAATGGGACCACGCCATGGTGCTTTGCAATCAACTCCATATACTTCATAATAATGTAAACCATCACTCAGCTTTGTTGGATCAACTACAATACTGAATACGGAGGGTAAAGAGCATGTTAACATACGTTGCCCTTAGGCATAATAGATTGAAATACGTAGTCAGAGTAACGCTAGACATCAAAAAAATAAATCGAATTACAGGATCAAAATAATTAGAGCCAAAATGCCGAAAATTCAAGGAAAACTACCACTAACCATGGAGTGCAAGAATATTAAAGAGAAGTTGAACGCATGAATGTTATTAAGGTCTTTTGGTATGTCCAAATCTGAACAATCTAATTGGTGTCTTGCTAATATTAATCCAGCATACAATATATAGAGCAACATTTTATGGTATTTTTCATATCCATTTTGAGGTATAAGGGCGTCAAAGAACCAAATGACAGTATGTATACAAGGAACCTCAAAAAATAAAAAATAAATAAAAAAGTGATGGCAACTCACTTGAAGCTACGCCCATTATGAGTAAGGAGAAGGTACTCAGTAGTCATCACAACAGCCTTTTCAGTAGAATGTAACTCAATGCACTCCTCAAAGGGAACCAATTCCTCCAAATTACTTGCACCTTCATGAAACTTAGGTTCAACTAGCACTGTCCACTGTTAAGATGACATTGAAAGGCTAGCTGTCAATCATGCGAATAAACCAGGCATTTCCAGACACGAATTCAGCACTTGAACTGTGACAAACATCAATTGCATCTACTGATGCCTGGGCAAGTCATATTTTATCTTTGACAAACACCAATTGCACAAGCCACTAATGTCCCACAGAACACAAACAGGGACAGGTAAATCAAAAATAGACTAGTTATTTATGCTTTAGCATGCTCCTCAAAACATTGCTGCAATTTTCATGAAAGGTTTCACCATAAGCTGGCCAAGTGATCAAATAAACTGAAACCTGAGGCTGCTTCAGGATATGAATGCATGCTAATTTAAGTCGCTCATTCATTTACAGTGAACAATAACTCATAGTAACAAGTGATAATGACTAAAAGACTACTAGAAGATAGAATTCAGGTGTTCAACACCACTTACACAGAACACCACATCATTTAGATAATACACACAAATAAAATCTCAATACTAAGCCTGGCATCTACCCACCTCTGTAGGTTGTTGGCAAACGCTAGCCTCCCTCAAGTAGATGCCTCGTGAAGTAGGCGCTGCAGGCAAAACATATCATTAACTAAGTTATAGTTTCATAAATCAAGTGGAAATCTTACCGTATCCAAAAAGTGGAAATCTTACCATATCCAAACAATATCTATTAGTGACAATCTAATTCCCCCAGTTAGCTAGTCAATCAACGTTAAATGAGTAGATTTCAAGTATTAATCTTGCATGTAAAGCATTTAGATTGTAAGAAACATAGAAACACAGTAAACAGAAGGTATTCATTTAACGGTTATCACCCAGGAAGGAAGTCAAGTTTTTTACGCACAGGGTGTGGGATAGACAGATAAAAGCTGGACTTACTTGATTTTCCAGATCGATTGATCTTTACTTCATACCAAACACTTGGAATATTCTTGGATTGCCGTATATATTCATGAGCCCTTTTACACAACAAGCAGTCACAACCAATTCCATAATGAAAAAAAAAACGTTCAATTTATTTGTCACAATTATAGATTAAAAAAGGCCAAAGCACAATATCTAACTTGTCAACTTGCATAAGCCCTTGTCCTGTGGATAGTTTATCCGCCAGCGATTCGCCAACAGGAATAGATGTATTCTCAAGAGCCTTCCTTACAATGTATGGGCTTACAGGAATGCCCTCTGCCTGCAGATATTAGGTAGCATGCCAGAAGCTTCAGCCTAATGAACAACCATGCAAAAATGGTAAAAGCAAGAGAAACTGCCAAAAAAAGGTACCTTCATTGCACTGAGGAGTAATGCAATTCCACCACAAGCACATGGAGAAGCCATAGATGTTCCATTCATAAGCATACGTTTTTGTAGAGTCCATGTAGGGACTGGGGCAACAGCCCCACCAGGAGCACTTACAGAGACTCCAAGATCTCCATCAGCTGTCGGTCCTCTGCTGGACCTGCACACCAATTCAACCGAAGTATAAGCTAAATGTAAGATAGGATATTGTCATACAGAGTGATTCAGTCTAAAGACTTATATTTAGGGGTACATTCAAGCAAGAGGAAATCAATATACCAAGTGTATTCAAGTCCTTCAGAAGGAGGTTCAACCACACAATGAGCACCAGCAGCCATTGCTGGAGAGACATATGCACCGACTCCTATAATGCTGGAAGATGTACCGCCAGGTGCACCAACAGTGTTTAGTGCTGGACCACTATTACCAGCACTGCTAACAAATATGAGACGGTGCTTATTTACCACCTAACAAAATCAATGGTGATTCATAAGCACAAAATCCTGAATAAGAAAAATAAGATAAACAATGTCACAGAAGGAATTGTAAGGTCTGGAGTTGATACTTCATTAACAAGGTCAACAAAGCGGCCATAATCTGGCAGTAACGTGGGTTCACCATAACTCATATTGATGAGATCACATTTATGCTGAAAAGTGGAAACAAAAAAGGTATTATTCAGTATGTAACAGGTAATTAGACCATGCAGAACACAATTTACTGTAGACAGAATAAATAAGAGGGGCTATTTTGAAAGTTAATAACAAGTCAAGAAAGAATTAAACATACAACCTGTAATTGCAACCCTCAAAAAAAAAATGTATTCAGATACTACTTAATTAAGATGGATGTACTATATGGAATAAATTCAACCCACCTCCACAGCGGCAATCAGGGCCCTTGTCAAGCCAGTGCCCGTCTCCATTGAGCCTAAACGCGAGTCTCCAATTTTGCATGATATCAACTGTGCTCCGGGGGCAACTCCATTCAGTAATGTCTCCTGAGAAATTCATCAATGAAAAACCCCAAAGGTCAACCACTCTACAGTGCGGAGAATGCAACAAACAAATAATTAATTACTTGAAATGGCAGTACCTTTGGGTGGAAGGCAGTGGCAATACCAGCTACGTGAGTACCATGGGGGGAGCTATCAGTTACAATACTTAAGACATTTCCCTCATCATATATATTAAGTACAAATGAGCATGCATCCAACTTGCTGAATATACCAAATTTCCTTTCAGCCCTGAAACAACAATTTCTGTAGAATTATTTAAGAATCCAAATTGTATGACATGATATTTCATTGCTGGATTACTAATCCACGTACACTATAAAATTCACAAAACTAGCAGGGAAACAAAATTGTTAAAAAGAAATAATAAAAAATTTTCAACACTTAAAAACCCCAACAAATGACTGCCAAAAAATATATAACAAATAAAAGCCTATATCACAGACATCAGATACATAATGTACCTAAGGTGAAAAATATATTAGCCTATCAATCCAAATATCCATTATAATTCACTTGAATAAATCATATGACTTCAGTTCCTGAAGACTGTCATTCTTCTTTTTTGTTGCATTATACATAAATCCACCAAACGACAAGTTAGCATGTAGATAACAATAGCACACCTAAATTAACATCATTTCCCACCCAAAAGTCAGATAAAGAGCTCTTGAACCATGCATCGTAGTCAATAGCAATTTCGTATACCTATAATTTGTAAGAGGTATGAAATTAGCAAGCTTTCCACATTCAGGGTGATCCTCAAGACTTTGTGTGTCAAGAGCGGCCCTCCAGAATTCTCCATCATGCCATACAACAGCATCTATGACAGGTCCCTTGTCATCATAACTCTAAAGCGTAGAAAAAATACATCATTTTACAGAATAGCTAGAACAACTATAGAACAGGAAAAGATTTAAGGAACTTGATACTTGCATCAGCTTGCTTTCGCAGAATATCAATTTTGTTCTGAAGGTCTTCTCGAACCTTTTTCAAATTTGCATCATCCGGACTGGAGTGTTTCTGGAAAACAAGAACATCATAACATGTATTATGCTGGAATAAAAATAGCCACACATGTTATTTAGCAGCAAATAAGAAAATCTAATCCAGCAATTCTCCTGTATTCTGAGCAATCAACAAAAGCCTAACGAGCAATGCATCTAAATGTAACTTTAATTCAAGTTAAAAAATATACCATTCATCCATAGGGTTATCAGGGGAATAATTTCCAGAAAGTTCATACAAAGAAACTGAAAGAAGTTTAATGCCTTTAGATAAAAACCAATGCACTTTATAACTTTGACGCATGATACACATGTAATGAAGAAATCAAGCAGGATTTCCAAAAACCTGATTGAATTCGTCAAGATGTTTTACTGCCGCAGCAATTTCTTCCTGGTTTTTCTCATCCCACTTCTTTTTTCTTTCTTTCTGTCAATTACAAAAGGGGCAGCAAATTTCTGATTATTAGACAAATTACAAGTGCCGAAGTTTAGTTGTAGGGTTTGAATTGCACAAAGAAGTGAGGACAATAATGCTACCTTCAAACGTGCAGTTAATGTGGCAGTAAACAGTTCATAGACCAACTTATAACCAACGTGCCATTCACCGGAAGGATTTTTCCAAGAAGAATTGACAACCAGAGGAGCTCCTATCAGACACATTTCATTACAACCAGGCACAGAATTCAGAGCTAATGCAACTTACTATGACCATAAAAGAACAGCAGAATTTTCTCACACTAATATGAAAGCTCCAAAAAAAAAAAGAAAAAAAAGAGTGCAATCAGTATAGAACAAGAATAACGACAATAGTTCAAGGGCCAACCTGAAGCCCCGCGAATACAACCATCTGCATCAGCTTTCACGACTTTCGAAGTATCAATATCTCCACTACCAGTGCTGGAGAAATATAAACGAAATACCTCACGACAAATATTCATCAACAAATTAGTAATAATAAAGCTAAGTAAGTTTGTTAATACCAGTCAATAACATCGAGGATCTTCGGCTTCCCATCCGAGGTCAATTGCAATCCAGCAGCAGCCGGGTCAACTCCAGAATCTAATAAATTCAAGCCATATCTCACACAAGTAATCAATCAAACTTCTCTTATTAAGGTCAAACAGAGAATGATCAGGTGAGTATTGCAGTACCGAAAATAGCTATAACTACGCCACGTCCATCAAACTCAGGATGAGCATCAATGAAGCGATCGGCGCCAATCTCCTTCTTAGGCATGAGAGAAGCCAAAAAAGTGGACTCGTTCAGCTTGAAGTGACGAAGCGAACCATTATCATCTCCGCCTCCTCCACCACCAGATACAGTGCTAGCGGAGGAACAAGGCATGGCACCTCTATTGCTCTTATAATTGCTCCTCCCAGTACCAGTATTACTCCACTGTCTCTTCTTTATCTCTCCTCTCCTTTTGCTGTTCACAAACTTTTTGGGTCTAATGAGTAGAGAGGAAGAAAGAACGTCAACTTGGAAGCAAAATGATGGTGTTTTGGGCCAAGAGATGGTCTTAAATACTGGGCTTTGCATTTGTTTTGTGGACAAAATGTAAGGGCGTTTTGGTAATATTCGCGTGAGAGGGCGTTCAGCGGTGATGGGCAGAATGTACTACGGCGGAGGTAATAGAGCGCCACCTGGTGAAGTAACAGCGGATTGCTGCGGCGGTGGCTCTTGTTGGATGGGGTTGGGTGGCGTAAATCTCGTATGTGGTGAGACTACTATTGACATGACGTAGCTTTTTCCTTATTAAGGTCACAAATCCACAAATATTTTTTTTATTTTCCATTTTTATTAAGAAATGTTTGCCACTTTCGAATGTAGACAGATAAATTACCAATTTTATTACTGTATCTTATCGTTATGTTTCAAGAAGATGCTAATGGAATAAGAAATTTCCAACTTCCAAGTCCTTGGTTAAGTTCCGATGCAGTGTGACAACCTTTACGACGCTATATTCATTTTTTAAGGTCTGCAGCGTCTGAGATGTGTCAGTACGGTGGATATTCATTACTATTTACAGTCATTATTAAGTTCCGATAACGTGTTTACTCATATTTATATTAATCGATTTACTGATTGATTAATTCAGTATCTATCATTTACTGGTTGATTCACAAATTTATCAAATTACTGATTTATCAATGTGTAATCAAATTAATTGATTTACTATATTAGAATTTTTTTTTTATAAACTTAAAACAACACAGCTTTGAGAAAATTGATAAATTCAGAGATTTTGAGGGAAACACATTCGTTGACCAAATAAAAAACTTTACTCTTTTACAGCATGAAAAAAATTACATCTCGCTATGAAAATAAGCAAAAGAAACATTCCAGGGCCTTTTTATGGATGTTTGATATTTTTGTTTTTCTGGGCAAAAATAAACACTTTCTTTTAATTGTTTCCCAATACACTCAGACTGCTTAAATTCATGTTACAGTATAACACCTTAATGCATAGATTTTTAACCGTTAATTTTTTGTGATTATGCATAGATTTTTTTTGTGATTATTCATCATTTTTTGCACTTTTATATTTTATACGATCATGATTGAAATTTTTTAAAATTCAAAGAATTACATGAAAAATCAGCTAAAAGTTTAAGATCAAATTTATGCGGGACTCGATCCTAAAAAAAAAACAACATCGGTTATATAGCGGATATAATTGGAGATCACTCTCAAGTGTGTCACAGAAAAATCAAAATTAGAGATCATCCGAGTAATTTTAAGAAGAAAAAAAATATATAAATACAGATATATTATTACGAATTTGACGCATGTTTATTACCTTACTACAAAATACATATATATCACGGATCTTACAATAGTTCAATGGATCTTATAATATTTTTTGCTCTACAGTTTCTTTAAATATCAATTACTATACCATCTTTCTTCCACTCCACCCCTTGCATAACCCACTGTCTTTGGTTGGAACTTCAAGAAAGAGAGAAACCCACAAGAATCTTTTCCATTTACGATTCCGAACCCTGCAATATTGGCTTCTTCTTAGCAACAACGATAACATATTAAGCATCGATATTAAAAAAATATTGATTCAGGAGGAGATTACATACCGGGGATGCTGGTGTGAGGTTATGGCAGTTATTGTCACAGGGATATGGACAGTCAATCTCTTTGGTTATATTTCTATCAAAAAACCAATCACCAACTGCTTCTGCTATGGTCTGCCAAAGAAGGTAGAGATATTATTCACAGTGACATTGGCGAGTTTTATTAGTAAAATGAGGCGAATGATTCAGCAGCCAAATGCAAATCAGTAAGAGAACGGAAATGAGAAGATGAGAACAAGAGTTGCTCTCATCCAGCTTAATTCAGGACACTGTTAAAGAAACAGAGGGGCATAACTGTGTGAGTGGATTGAACAAGCTTTCGTGCAAATTAGACAAGCACATTCCAAAATTGGGTCTTAAATTGTCCGACTATTTCTTTATGCGATCAGATTATAATATATCTGAAAATTACCTAATTTGAACGGGAGATAGTTCATTTATAATTTGTTGCAGATTGAATTGAAAGAATAGCATTATTTAACTCATTTAATTAAGAGCCCAAAATGCCTATCAAGTCAATCGATAGTGATGTCAAAGCATGTATAAGAGAAAATAATATTCTGAGGCCTAATGGCAGAATGTAAGCTCTGTACCTTGTCGTGTAACCTTGGAGAGTCAGCCGCAAACCATGTCTCCTGAAACTCGCTTTGACAATGAGTAAAGCAAGAATTTATAAACATTCCCCCATTGGAATTTTTGAGGAAAAAATCTAGGGCTGTCAGCATCTCACTTCTGAAACCTGGACACAAGAAATCAATACAACAACGCGATTGGTTTATTTAATTTGTAAAATTTCAAAATTCATAAAGAACGTTTGGCGGAACATGTAGAGACCAAACCTTGTAACGTTTCTATCTGCTTTGCATCACATTGTGCTCTGTCCAGCTTGCAGCTCTTCCATTGTCCTTGCTTGTCAGCAGAATAAGGCACCAATATATGGTTCAACTGTTAAACTTTAAAATCTCAATCATTCTGTATCATTTAATGAACCTAGCATAAAGTGTGACTTCAATGGCGTGTGTTTTGCGTGATTTCAGATTCAAGAAGGCTAGTAAATATTTACTTGGAACACATCATAAGCTGGATTCAGGACGAAGAATGGTGTTTTAATGAACCTCAATGCATATTGTGGAAAGAAGCACTGCAGAATATATACCAAACACCATAAATATTAGATGTACCAAATAGCAAGGAAAGATTAGAGGAAAACATAAGTCAAGAAAAGAATTTACGAGTTTTGGATTTTCTTTAAAGGAATTGATGCAGTCTTTGTTAAGATTCTTTTCTATCCCCTGCCGTGAAGAATATATTTGGTTAGTAAAATTGGCAATATCTATAACTTGCACAGCATAATAGACGTTCTGCAACGCGTCAAACTTGTATAGGGGTTTTCTTTTGTGCATCATAATTCACACATTTGTCCAAACAAAGCGGCAAATTATGTTCACTTATTATGTAGCAACTTCAGTTTTACCGTTCAGATGCTACGCCAGAATATCTTTGCTCTGATTATGCATTAAGCGCGAACTCATGCCGAGTGATGAATTCATTCTCCTAACACTATCCCCAGCTAAAACACAAGCAATCAATGAGAAAACGCAATCTACAGGCTGGTGGAAAATATCCACTGAAATACTGAATTGAGAAGCCTACTTTGACTTGTAAAAGCAAAGATATGGTTGGAACTTCGAAGAGCATAATGTTTACAAAGAGCTCTACATCATATTAGTGGCTGGAGAAATACCGTGCAAATACAAGGACGTTACTTAGATTATAATGTCAAAATATTATGAAAACAATTGAGGAGAGCGGCAATTAGTGAAGTGTGATTGAAGTTACGTGAAGCACAAAGTAACTGTTTCACTGTGCATTTCAAATATATTGCAGTAGAGACAATAGATTTTCAAGAGTTTTACCTGCAAAGTAACAAGACTTTCAAAGGAGGACCTTATCTTGTGGTTCAAAGTGATGTCTTTTCTGTCAAAAGGAATAATGGAATATTTTAAGTAAGTGATAAAGGTTCTTGTTACACCATGCAAGGAAGTACAATCTTACGCATCCAGAATAAATCCTGCATCACTCATGCACTTCACGGTGGCAGTTTTCGGTAAAGCTGCAGCAAAGTTGTCGCACTGGAGAAAGACTGATAAACCCCCAGCAGAGCAACCTGAGAGCATAGCCTATAGGAGGAGATCATGAAATTAATACCGAAATGACGAGTAAATATTACAACCTAACCAAAGAGGATCACATTTTTTATTTCTCGGACGAGTTGAATTACTTG
>CANUEX010136334.1:0-62473 GCA_948099535.1 Jatropha multifida
TTTTTTTAACTTAATATAATCTAACTAATTAAATCAGTTAATTATAAAAATTCCATTAACAACATATTTTAACACTAACCACAATTAATCCATAATTAACCAAATTCTCAAAATACCACCTTTGACAATATTCTAATATAATATATTTAATCTTAGCAATAAAACTTCACATTTCATAATAATCCATTTAACCAATCAACTAATTAATTCAACTCTTAATATACACCACTTATTTAAAATCCTTCAATAATACCCATTCATCCTTAATAAACTAATTTTTATAATTATAGAATAATAACTAATTAAAATTCTACAATTAATTTAATTACTTACTCTCAAAATTAATTAAAATCCTATACTTAATCTTTAATTAACCAAATCATCAACTTATTTATTTTATCAAATTCACTAATTAATCAATCAATCACGTAACTAATTAATCAACCAATAATCAATATTCTATAATTAAATTAATCTCCATGATAATATTATTCTAAACTAAAAAAATTAATTACTCTCGACCTATAACCAAATAATCAATCAACTACTAAAATTCTAACAATATACTTATAATCAAATAATTAAAATCCTATAATTAGTCAATCACCACAATCATTCAATTTAACCAATTAATTATTAAAATTATCCCTAAAATAATAAAATCCTCCAATATATAAATTCAATCAAATAATTAGTTTACCCCATAAATGATGAAATTAATCAATCAAAAATTTTAAAAATTAACTAAATATATTATGGGATTAAAATTAATACCCAATATTTATCACAGTCCCAAAATTAATTATCCGGAGGTTGAAGGAGGAGGAAGCAGTGGTGCAACCGTCTGCAGCAGCTGGACCGACGACCTAGTGCGTCTGGTTTGCTGGAAACGACACGAAGGCACTGCTGCTGAAACAGTGGCGTGGTGAAGCTTGGCTGGGTCTGGATTGCGCGATGGAGAGAGGCAGCTGGAGGCTAGCCGCGTGGAGGAGGAAGGCTAGCTACAGCGGTGGCGCGACATTGCTGCGACCACGGTTGTGGTGGCACGGTGAAGCTGCTACAACTGTGGTGGTGGTCGGACTTCGCGCAAAGACAGAGAGAGAGAGAGTAACAGAGAGGTCGAGAGAGAGAGGAGAGGAGAGGAGATAAGTGGGGTTGGAGGTGGTGTGGTGCTGCTGTGGCTGTGGTGGCCAGAGTTGCAGTGGCTGGCGGAGCAGTAGCGGTGGTGTTGCTTGTCTTGCGCAGTGATAGAGAGAGAGAGAGAGAGAGAGAGGGAGAGAGAGTGTTGTGTGAGGGTGTGTTGTGTCGATGAAGAGAAGAAGAAGGAGAGGAAAATAAGAAGAAATTAGAGGAAAGAAAGAAAAAGAAAAAGAAAAAAAAAAGTAAAATTATTAAAAAAAACAAATCATCCGACGTTAGATTGTCGGGGAGAAAAAAATAGCAACACACAGTATTTTTCAAAAATATTCGATTTGGATCTAATTTTAATTAATTCGGTCCAATAAAAAAATTGATCCGATTTTTAATTGATTAACAATTACTTAATTAATTTTTGGGTGAACTAAAATGATTTTCAGTTTCCATAATACTGCGTGGCGTAATATTATTGACTAATAATTTAACGATTAAATT
The DNA here is from genome assembly GCA_948099535.1 of Jatropha multifida. NCBI lineage: Eukaryota > Viridiplantae > Streptophyta > Magnoliopsida > Malpighiales > Euphorbiaceae > Jatropha > Jatropha multifida. Next base: position 1,633 of record CANUEX010136334.1, read on the forward strand.
TAAATGAAAAATATTTTAAAATAAAAATTTCGGGGTATTACATATACATAGTTAGTTTGTCATTCTAAAAGTTAGTCATAGTTTTGCTCTGCCCGACCTCTTAGGATTATTTTATTAGGTCGGGATGTCACACAATAATTTATTAATCCAATGAAAATAAATCACAAATTTTTTATGTAATTATTGTTGAGATTGAAATTATAAACTCAAATTGAAATTATAAGGTGAAATTGAAATTAAAGTTCAAGATTCAATTTCAATAATGTTGGAATTATGAATTACTATAAATTATAAGAGTAAAATGTAATAATTAAAATTAACATAATTTATTTTTTTTAGATAATTAAGTAACACTTTCAATTTATAACACATGATATAGATAGTTTGACACTATTTAAGATTTATATTATCTAATTAATTAACTTCAGTAATTATTGTAGTTGATAGTCTAAGTAATTGTAATTAAAATCTAAATTACAAGTCAAATCGGAATTATAAGGTGCAATTGGAATTAAAATCCAAACTTCAATTTCAATAATGTTGGAATTGTAAATTAATTGACATCATAAGAGTAAATTCCAAAATTAAATCCGATATTCTTTTATTAATTGGGTACTAATTTCAATTTGTAATAGACAATTTGATACTATTTAGAGTTTTTTATTCAATTAACTTGTAAAATTACTTAAATCCATAATTTATATATTAATTGCAATTGAAGATTAAAATATAAGACTGTATGTGGGTTTTTATCGAGTTAAAGTATCTGACCGATATGCGCAGATCAATTTAAAATTTATGAGATTATATGTTTAATTGGTTTAACTTGACTTTGGTACAAATCGTTTTAATGATTTGTACGAATTCGAGGGATCAAATAGTAATTTACCCAAAATAAATTTACAAAATTTGGAAATTTTTTAATTTCCATAAGAGGAATGCCTCGTTAACTAAACAAACCCTAACTGTTCCCGCCATAGACAATGATACTGTAGGAGTTGCTTTCAAATTGTTCCACCACGCTCCTTCACAGACCATCAAGCCACGCGCTGCTCAAACCAAACCGAAAAACAAGTTCTTCCAATTAGGGTTTTTAACTATTTGGTTTCTGGAGCTTGTCATTGAACTTGTTAATGGCTATGTTGGCGCGAAATCTGGCATCCAAAATCTCTTATCATGTTCAATCTCGCGTCTTCTATATTCCGTGGTTAGATCTCTCTCTCTCTCTATTTCGCTTCACATTTTCTAAACCTTCTGTTCGTTTGCTGACAAAATGAAGGAAAAGATTCGAAATTCCAAAATTTTAAAGTATAATTTGTGATAAATAAAGCTTGAAATTTGGTTTTTTAATGGACTATATAAAGAGTAGGTAGGACACTGTTTATGTGGAATTTGATATATTTAAGTTCCTATTATTTATTCTAAAAAAAAAATCCTAGCAGTTGATAGTAAAATAAATTTTTGATTTTTCAGGGTTTAAAGGTTTGATTTTGTTCAAATTTGGGTATTGTTTGCTGAAACTTTTGATTATATGAAATTTTATGTTATCTGTAGTAGTAATGAAGTTTAAATTTTTAGGGTAAAGAGAAGTCCAGCAATTCTATATTTGAAAAGCAGAGATAATAGCTCTTCACTTCCTATTAGATATGTTCCCAAGCAATCTACAAAAGTTAATGAACTTCAGAAATCTTTGCTTGTAAAGGGTTATGAAAAAAGGATTAATGGAGTTGGAAGAAACTTTGTTTCCAGTGCGGAGGCTCAAAACAAAAGGCAAATGTACAAGGAGAGTGTTGTATTTGATGATGCAACAGAAGGTAACTGTGTCCTTAGGAGAGCTCTTAAAGTACTGAGACAAGTTGTATGTTCTACACAAATTTTGTTTATCAATTATTGTTGTGGCATGTATAATATGCATTGCATGATATTTTTTTAGGAGTTATAGTAATGATTTAGAAAGTTCATGATAATGAATTCATTAATGGCTTTATGCTATTACACTTGCTGATGAAAACTGAGGAAATGATAAAGGGTTATGCGAAGTGTGAACTAATCAATGACCAAGAGTATGTCCTTCAATGAGAAAACTTGTTTATTGTATCTTGTTTAATGTTCTTTAAATAGTGATTCAATCAGTTGGTTCATAGGACTTTACAGGAATCCTTTTTCTCTGTGTTTTTCTCCTTTCCTTGCACTTATGGATTATTAGGTCTGATATAATTTTAGTTTTTTGGATGCAAAAGCATGATAAATTTTTAATAGTGTTAATAGTGTTGTTTAAGATAGAAATTGTAGCTAGTGCATGTCAAAACTGCACAATCAGTACTGTGAAAGTTGCAAATGAACTTGTAAAACCATGCGATCTTGTGGTATGGTTTTTTCCTAATAATTAAACCATATCTAAACTCAAAGCAACATAGGATGTCTAAAATTGCAAGTCAACTCTTCAAGTTTCTCGCTGCAGATTGGAAATTTGTAGGCAGGACTTATATCATCTCATCCACTTTAATGAGTTAGAGTGAATTTTTCTCCCTTATAAATCTCTGTTTGTTTTATCAATATGGATGGCCTACCCAAAGAATATCTTTTCTGTTTGCATAGCTACCCTTTGGCTTAGCCTGGATCATGTGATTGTATCATTGAGTTGCTTGCAAATTTATGTTTCTCTCATAACATTATAAGTTCCGATCTTAATGCTAATTGTTGCCATATATTGAAAAAAAAAATCTATAAAATGCAAAGGAAAAGTTGTCTTATCAATGGCATAAATGATTGGATTGCTGCTTTTTCATGATCCCATTAGGAATTCTTGTTTATGGCTTTCTAAAATCACATATATTCCTTTTGCAAGTTATTTTATAGCATTCTTGCAATTAAATTCTTTAGTTTGATTTTTATGAATCTTTTACTCTTTTTCTTTTTGAAGAGATTTACGAATCTTGCACTTGATCCTAGATGAAAAGGCAATTTTTTGAACACTGATGGTAACTATATGTTATAATATATTTTTGGTTTGCTTCTTTCTATCAAGTATAATTGTTCTTCTTTATGTTAATCAGTCAATAGAATGCTCAAAAAATTACAGTGTTTTCAGGGTTAGAAATGGAAATCAATAATGTGGAGATGATACAAACTGAACTTATGGAAGAACCTAGGGACGTGGAGTCAGGGATTCAAAATTCAAGAGATAGCACTAAAAAGGATGTGCAAGCAGGTAAAACTATGCTAGATGCTGAGAAGATGGCTATTGGATTTCTTGCTAAAAGGTTAGCATATGGTTTTCAGTTACTCCATTATTTTAGTTTATTGAATCTGTAATATAATATTCATCTGACTTGCCAGTATTTTGAGTTTAAAGACAATTATCTTGTTGCTACTATGTGAATGCATGTTGGTGGAATGACTGCTCACTTTTGAACTCAATAACTTGATTTATTAATAATTGATTCTTGTCCTTTTTATTAACATACAAATAGTAGAATAATATTCTTCAATTTTATGCTCAATTGTTTTTAAAAGTTCAGCCTTGATAGCTTTTATTTCCTTCTGTTTCATCATTCAACTATTTCCACAAAATTGTCAGCATATGTTATTTGCAATTTCTTCAAATTCAACATTTTGCAAAAATTGGCCTTTCTCAAGTTCATTCATCTCTGAATCTTCCTTAACTTTCTCATCAACATGTACAGTAACATTCAAAAACTCATTCCTCTGCTCACAGACGACTGATTTAAATTCTTGATGGCAAGTCTGGTTCTTGTCAATAATTTGCTCCAAATCTTCCATTTATGAATTTTGAGCATGCAAAATTAATTTGGTTGGTGCCACTAGCAAAATTAGCATGGGTGACAAGAAGCCAATGGGCAAAGCTTTCAGTTGGACCCCTCCCCACTCCACATCACATCTCTCACCCTCCTTTACAAGTTTGGATCTAACTCCACATATATAATGACATGATGATACATATATGTTTTCACTTTTCATGCTATTTTCTTGTAAAGATCAATGCCGCCACTTATGCTCTCTCTTTACACTTTTTTATTCTCTTTACTATTCTGTTTGAAAATAAAAAGCATGTATTCTTCTTAAATTGTTTTCATTTTCCAAGTCCCTAGCAATATCAATTTGCAATAATAGAAGGTCCGTAGTTTCAATCGGGACCCTCTACTACTCTAGGTGTCAATTCTTTTGGAGCTGTCATTCAAGTCTCAAATCCATAGATTATCTAAAAATAGTTAAGTACTACATTAAGCACAATTTTTATTTATATCCTGGAAATATATGTTGAATACATGTAGAAAAATCTCATAAATAAACTGTGTTCAACTTTTGCTTTATATGCATTAGTTCATGTCAACACTTTGCCAATCCTAGCACCAATTCCAATCCACTGCTAGCTGGTGAAGAATCTACAATTAACCTTTTGTTCATTTTCAACTTAATACCGCTTGCTTAGATGATGAAATATATATTCATGATAATTGAGTCTCTCAATAATTTTTCATTCTTGACCATGAACAAGTTTTAGTGTATATCCCTTGAAATTCATGCCACCAATCAATTGGCTTATAGTTGAGTTTTGAAGAAGCAAATTTGACCTTTTCTCTATGTCAAACGACTATTGAATGAAGTCTTGTTTATAAAAATTACCATCATGATAAGAAATGCCTTTAAAATTCTGTCCAAAAATATATTGGTTGCCAGAAATGATGTCCAATGTGATCTGTATCATATTCACAATTCCAAAATTTACTCTTGAAAAAGTTTACCTTTTTTTAATCATGGTTAACAAAGAGATTGCTCCTATTTCTATTGCATTCTGTAAAAAGTGTGGAAACCTTGCTTTGCTAGCACTTGTGTAGGGTGGGAGTGCATTAACAAAGCTTGATCATATGTAGGCCTTGAACATCACTAATCATGGGGAAGATTAATTTTTCAAGTCCATGAAAGAATAATAAGAGTTGAATTTTATTAACAACAGACTATCTTTTGTGTAGTACAAAAGATACCTATTTGTAAATATAAATTCTAGCTATATTTCGAGAAGTTGACTAAATTAGGAACAATAATTATTAGAATGCTTGAATTGAAGGAACTTAAATCTAAACTAGTAAAAAATAATAATGCAAGGGTTAAATTGTAATTAACATAACAACGTTAACACGAGACGAGTAATATCTTCCTTAATTTTTTCCCTAGCAGCACATTTATCTTCAATTTTTTCCTTACCTGCAGATCTATTGTCAGCTATTAACTTTGAATTCATTTATTTTCTTCAAGAGCATTTACAGCAGTTGAGCTGAGGAAGAAGCTACAAGCAAAGAGATTTCCTCCTTATATTGTGGAGGCACTGTTAACTGATTTCCAGAGCAGGTGAATTACTAGAATGTCTTTCAAGCTATTCATTTTCTACATGGACATTGCACTTTAAGCATGTGATAGAATTTGTTACTTTTATTATGAAATTCTTGTTCTTATGCAAGCATTGAATTATATACCTTAGTGGATGCTGCATGCAAGATTTTGATATTTTCACTATATTGCAGGGGGTTGATCAATGATAGCTTGTATGCAGAAACATTTTCTCGATCCAGGTGGTCTTCCTTAAGCTGGGGACCCAGGCGGATCAAGCAAGTAAGCTGTCTTCTCCTAGTGTTAATTTTTCTTGTCACTCATGTTTGCTGAGTAACCTTTAAGAATATACATGACAGTTTCGCTCTTTTGTTCATTATTTATGAGCTAAAACTTTACCACGTGGGTTAGTTGATAAATATTCTCTATAGCTATTTCTTTTCTGAGTTTAGTATGCATGAGAACACACTTGCCTACACATGCATGCGCGCGCACACGCACAAAGGAGAGAGAGCAAGCAAGTGTAACCCAAGAATGTGATGAAATCTGGATTTATCATGTCATACCCAATATAATAGTTCTTTGAGTTAAACTTGGGGTGGGCAATTCAGGTTAGCGCGTCATTTTCATGTTATGTTGAGAGTTGGGCAGAACATTATATTGGTCAACATCCATTATACATAATTAATTAGTGGTAGAGTAAAGAGCAGATTTCTAAAGGAGAAAATAAAAGGAATAAGATCTGAAATTAATAAGGCCTTGAAGGCTTCCAGTTAATTGAAATGAAGGACAGAATATCCAGTAAACAAGGAATAGAGGATAGATGACTGAAGAAACTCAGCCCCCAGGAGAATGCTCCCGATACCAACACAATCAAAATTACTGATCCCAAAAAAGATGCCCTTCACAGCCTCACACTCACTCCTATATACAGCTAGAATTCCTAACTAACTTCTGCCACATACTCATCCTTCGGCTGCAAGGTATGATGCTGTCTTTTCTAAATTCCTTTTCCTTGCCCTCCAACTTTGGGCCTTCTGGAATGCACCAAGAATGGTCTGGGCTTGGTATCTTTCCTATCAATTAGTGACTTACTTACAATATAATTCTGAAACTTTATGGAAAATAACTATTTTATCACCAAATTCTTATTTTATCAGTCAAATGACTCGACTTGTTCAATGCTACAATCGCATCACGTAGCTGGTTGCAATTCTTCGTGACCTGCTATTTGACCCAAGTGTTGATAAATTTCAATAAATAAAACCAAAAAGTGAAAAGCCAGAAAATTAAAACCCAAAATACACTGTTCAAGCAGAAGGCATCTAGTTTCTTGAGAAATCAAACAGAAAATTAAATTTCAGAAGCCACTGTAAAAACCATGGGATTGAGATCTATCAAAATTTTCACCTCTTTTCGCTTGGTTTTCTTCTTGAGAATTAAATTTAGAAACCATAACAAGAAAACAATGAGATTCAGATTTACAATAAAAATTCACTGTTTCTTGTCTAAAACCCTCTCTATCTCCTTCTGTCTCAACAAAGAAAAGGGTTCACTTTTCCTTTTGGCCAAATTATTCTTTTCTTCTATCCAGTCTTCTTTCCATTTTCACTCCCAAACCAAAGCTGAAAGAATCAATTTTCCCCCCCACAAAATCAAATTTAAATTAAAATGCACAGCCACAAACCAACATTTCCCCCTGAAGTTTAACTGCCAATTAGGATGGGTAGCAGTTCACAAAGCCTTGTAACCTGTTGATGTCATTGTCCAGTTTTAATAGTTCTCTCATTTTATTGATAAAATTTAAGTTTTGCGATAGAATTGAAAACAGATGAAAAATTCAGTCGTCTTTTTTTCATAGACCTACTCATGTATTAACACAAAACCAGTTGTTAAACAAATAGTTTGCTTAAACTATTAACTTGCTAACACCCACTTGGGACAACATTATCCATTTAGCATAATCAAGGTGATTGTATATGGAGGCCCTTTCTTTATCAATTATCTAAAATTAACAAATTTATTCTTGATATATACATATAGATGGATTATTTATGTGTGAGAGATTATTTATGTGAATTCTTTATGTGAGAGAGATTACTTATGTGAATCCTTATTATTATAATTTTTTGTTGTGAGTGTCTATTGTGGATTGCCATGTCAATCCATGACTAACACAACTCAGTTATCTCCAATCAGAATCATGTCGATGTGATTATGATAAATGTGATAAAGCCAAACCTGATCCTTAACTTTGTTGTGTTTGTTTCGTGTTTACATTTTTCAAATAGTGTCCCTTGTAGTTTTGCAAACAACTTACAATCTAAGACAATTTTTTATGTTTGCTAGTGAATATCTTAATTTTCTATTAGATGGAAGAAAGTTTGTTTCATCTTCAAAACAGAAGACAGTGAAGGGAAGAATGATGACTGCAGACTGCAGTTAGACTTAGAACGCCTTGGTGTGAACATGTCATATAATTTAGTGGTTCAATGTTACTCACAGCAGATTATATCATAACTGTTATTGACTAATACAATTAATATTATCATGGTAATAAGCTGTAGATTTAGTAGATGAGCACTAGTTAGTGGGTTTTATCATCTAGAAATGGGAAGAGAAGGAAATAGAAGGAAAATAAGAAAAGAAAATTAATGAATTTGTATTATATTGTGCTTAATTTTCAATGTGAAATGTCAAATAGTAATATCATAGCGGAATTGTTTAACCAGGCACTATTCAAGAAGGGAGTGAGTGAAGCAGATGCAGAGAAGGGAATAAAACTTGTCTTTGAGGATGATAAATCTGTAACTCAAGAATCCAAACTTGGCATGTCAAAGATTTCCATGGATCATCTTTTGGTTCAGGCTTCAAAACAGTGGCTTCGAGGTCAGGATGTTCCTGAAGAGACACGTAAATTAAGAATCATTCGATGGCTTCAGTACCGCGGTTTCAACTGGGTAGTTATTAGCTTCGTATTAAAAAAATTAGAATCTCAAAATTCTTCTTAGAGCATGATAAGGGTCTCCCTGATGCGATGCAGCATAAGGAATGTGCATTCTCAGTTTTTGGCTAATGGTCCTGTCACTAGAATTATAAGTTGCTCAATGTGGAGTAGTTGCTGTCTCCATTACCGCCACACTGCTGTGGCAAAAAAATTGGCCACTTCACTCGTTCACTGTGTTGAGTTTCCTCTTGCGTCATCGGTACCCCAGTGCCATCTAATCTTATGCAGAAACATCCATTCTAATGGGAAAACATCTCCAAGACAAAGCAGCAAGTGGTACAACTAGATCTTCTTGATCACTATTATTTTTACCAGTAATGAAAGTGTTCATGCATCGAGCTAGTTGGAGTAAGCTGTTAAGTTGTAGTTGTCAACGATCTGATTTCTGCTCAAGATAATAAAATATCCCGTTGGTGACAATATCTCAATTGGAGCTTTTTTCCTGTTGATTTGATTAGATATCGACTCTTTGGTCTTGTTAAAATTTAGCAAAATTATTGTACTTTATAGTACTTGATCACTATCCAATGGCTGCCAAGGAATACTATTATTTGGAAGTTTAATACATGATTAATAATCTATTTAGCATCTTGACGAACCCTAAATTGGTTTGATGCTATCGAGAAAGTAAACTTGAAATGGGTCCAAAACTTAAATAGCTGAGGGCATGTGAGCAAGTTGTTTGCAGAACATAGTTATGCTAATGCTTTTAATATGCAGGTATAATGGTCCTGGGAGGGCATGTGCCTTTGGATTAAGACATAAAGAGTCTTCTAAATTAAGGTTAGTAATGGCCTTGGCTTGCATGTGTTTCTTTATACATTGTTGGAAAGTCTCTCTCAGACAGCACATGGATATGTGGCTGTAAGGAACGTGGGACCATGTGATTCCACTATTGGAAAGACTGCTATATATAAATATTTATTTAAGATAGAAAGTAGGATAAAATTCCTTGCATTAATTAAATTATAATTGTATAGATCCAAAGCTACCAATGATTGGTCCAGCTTCTTGACGTTCTTTGGTCATTCTCTTACCTTCAAAATGACAGGTGCTCAATCCCCACTCCCTAGATAATCCCTTCACCGGCATTGGAGATGTCAAACAACTGTTTGCATTTAATAAAATGGTGTTGCCCGTGAGTTTTTAAGTAGGTTTTAGTTAAAGTATCAGAGGTTATACAGTGTTGGATAATATAATATTAAATTGGTTTTTAAAAATTAAAATAATATTTTTTTTTATTTTTAAAGTAGTTAAATACCATTAAAAATAATTAATTGTATCGAATAGATCCCATCGATTAGCATTTGAAAGATTAAACATTACGAGTTAAAAAGCATAGGTAATTTTTTTTTAGTATGCACCTGCTCTCTTATTGAGTATAAAATTAATTTCATTTTAAAATTAATGGTTGCACTTCCTGATAAGTGGTTTACTCAAACCCTCTAAAAGTTGAATTTTCTTTTCTTTTTCTATTTTTTTTATCTTCGCTAATACTGTGCATCAGTAAACTGAATTTTTACTCTAAAATTTGTTATTACAATCTACAATACAAAATATAGTAAAAATTACATTTACTATATTTATCTGCCCCATTCAAGTGGATTTTCGAATGAGAAATGTACAAATTATCCATGATACACTGATTCATCATCAGAGAAAGAAAAGGAGCAATTAGAAGATCCCTGTGAAACTAGAATCCTAGCAGGAGGGGCTGGTGGTGACGGCGATCGGACCGTAGTTGAACCATTCTTTGATGCGTCAGATTCCGGTCTCATTGGATCCACGTGGCGAATTTCCTTTAGCATAGCAGCGACATCTTTCATTGTTGGGCGATCATTAGGTTTTGGGCTGATACAAAGAAATGAAACAGCTAAAGTTTGAAGCATTTCATGCATTGTAGGGTCAGCCCTTCCCCTAAGCTTGTGGTCAAGAATGTCGACTGGGTCTTTCTTGCTTGCTAAGTGGTCCCTAACCCACTGAACCAAGGGTGCACCACCAGGCAATGTTGGGTCTAATGGGTGTCTTCCTGTTAAAACCTCTAAAAGCACCACACCATAACTATACACGTCACTTTTCTCGGTTATTCTCTGGATTGATGCATGCTCTGCAAAAGATCAAGAAAACTAAGCATGATTAAATAATTAAACTACTAAAGGTTTGATCATTTAGACTTAAGTATACTCACAAAACTATACCTGGAGCCATATATCCGTAAGAACCAGCAAGGTGAGGTCTCTGACTTGGTTTAGCTAAATCATCATCAGAATTACTGCTGACAACTCTTGCTAACCCAAAATCAGCTAAATAAGGTTCATAACCTGATCCTAACAGAACATTCATGGCTTTCACATCCCCATGTAGAATAGCAGGTGAACAATCATGATGTAAGTATGCAAGTGCATATGCAACTCCTAACACAATATCATATCTAGTTTCCCATTCTGCTCCTCCTTTACCAGCACCATGAAGAAGTGAGCTTAAGCTTCCATTTGGGAGATAATCATAGAAAAGAAGCTTCAGATTCTGATTCGAAGCCCACCCTAATAGTCTAACAATGTTCTTGTGTCTGATTGAACCGAGTGTTTGAATCTCAGAACTGAAAGCGCCAGATTCTTCTGTTGACCACATTTTTTTTACTGCCAAAGACTCTCCATTAGGGATTGTGACTTTGTATACTACCCCTGAGCTTCCTGTGCCGATTACATTGGTGGTTGTGAGATTTCGAACAATGTCATCAATTGAGAAATCTAACTTCTGATACAAAGTCATTTCCCAATTTCCATCTTCCATCAAAGCATTAGCATTAGCCATTCTGGTGCGAACAAGCATGTAGATTGCTAGTAGTACTAGTACAGCACTAGCACTTAAGAAAACGGACATCATTAGCTTCATTGCTGACTTGGTCCGAGCTGCATTCCCCATACTATCTGTAGGTGTTACTACAGCTCCAGAAATGAAAAGACCTGGGTTTGAAGCAAGGTCACTAAGTGGAAGCTTTTGAAAAAAGGGAGTCTTTGGCAACTCGCCAGAGAAGTCATTGAAAGAGACATTAAGAGAAACAAGGTTTTGTAGATTTGCAAGAACATTTAAATTTCCTTGTAGCTTGTTGTGAGAAAGGTCAAGAACTCCTAGTTTAGAAAGACCAGAGAATTCAGACGGGATTTGACCGGAAATTTGATTGCAGCTAAGATTGAGAGAGATTTCAAGTGCTGGAATTTGACCAAGCTGTTTAGGAATTTCACCAGATAAAGCATTATCTGCAAGATTAAGCAATTGAAGCTTACTGCAAGATAAAATCTCTTCTGGAATTGTTCCAGAAAGTTGATTCTTTGCTAAAATAAGCTTGGTCAGATCAGTCAATGACCCAATTCTATGAGTCATTGGACCCGTAAGCCTATTATCAGAAACATCAAGAAACTGTAGGCTTTTAGGCAAAGAATCTGGTAAAGAACCAGTAATCCCATTTGAATGAAGATCAAGAAACTCAAGATTTTCGCATCCTGATATAGATATAGGAATCCCTCCAACAAGATGATTGATGCTCAAGTCAATGAAATTCAAGCTCTTCAACTTCCCTATCTCTGATGGAATAGTACCTGAGAATCTATTTCTATTTAGCCTTAACCTATAAAGGTTGGTACAAATCCCTATATCAGGAGGAATGAAGCCAGATAAATCATTAGAAAGTAAAAGTAACTTTGTAAGATTCTGCAGAGCAAAAATCTGCTTCGGGATTGAACCAAAAAGATTGTTATATGAAAGATCAAGAGCTTGAAGATTCTGGCACTCTGATAATGACTCGGGAATATTTCCTGTTAAATTGTTCTGCCAAGCATAGAATAAAGTCAGGCTATTTAACTTGCCAATATCAACAGGAATCTCACCGGAAATGAAATTATTGTCTACTTCAAGATGAGTAAGAGCTATACAATTAGTGATTTCAACAGGAATAACACCTGTTAACTGATTTACACTTAACTGAAGCTCCTGAAGCTTGAGCAGGTTTTTAATGCTGCTGGGTATTTTTCCTGTCAAAAGATTTTCTGATAAATCAATGACAGTAAGCTCTCTGCAGCTTCCAATCTCTTCTGGAATTGAACCTACTAAGCTATTCTGCCATAAAAGCAGACTCTGCAGCTTAGTAAGTTCCTCTATTCGGCTTGGGATAGAACCCGATAAAGAATTCTGGTATAAGTACAAGTTTTGTAGCTCACTGCAGTTTCCAATCTCTTCTGGTATAGAACCTGATAAAAGAGTTGTATAAATAGCAATAGTTTGGATTTTTTTAAGCTTCCCTATTGATGATGGTAAACTCCCAGAAATGCTCGTCTCCGCGAGGCCTAGTACAACCAAGTTACTGCAGTTGCCTATCTCCATAGGCAATTCTCCTTTAAGATTTTTATTTCCACCTGCTCTAAAAACTTGTAGTTTGGTCAATGCTCCAATGCTACTTGGTATTTTTCCAGAAAGTTGATTATCAAAAAGAGTCAAATAGACAAGACTTGAAAGGTTCCCAATATCAGAAGGAATTTCACCTTCAAGAAAATTAGTATTGAGAGATAAAGTATGCAAATTTTTCAACTTGCATATTTCTACTGGAATTTCACCAGATAGAGAATTGTCACTAAGATCAATCAAACTAAGCTCAAGATAATCACCTAACTGTTTTGGAATGTTTCCTGTAAGATTTGCTGAAGAAAGGATAAGAGTTTTCAAGAATTGAAGTGAGTGAAAATTTGAAGGAAATGGACCTTGTAAATCCACTCCTTTTAAGCTTATCTCTGTAACCATGCCATTGGAATTGCAAGTGACACCAACCCATTTGCATAGATTTGGGTTTGAAGGATTCCATGAAATAAGAGTATCTGTTGAGGTGTTTAAAGTGCTTTTCCATGTTAAGAGAGCTTGGGCTTGTTCATCAATGGAGAAACAAGAACGGAATAGGAAAAGAGAGTTTAGTGAAAGAAAGAAGGTGAAAGAGAAGATATTGGAAGAAAGAAAGAGATTACTTAGAGTTGCAGACATTGTTGAGAGATGGGAACTGTTGATCTGTTTTGGGATTGTAGAGGGTGAAACCCCATGTTTTGTTTATAGAAGAAAAGCAGAAGATCTGGATCCAATAGCACACCTTTTTTATTTCATTATTCTTGTAATTGCTATAGTTGTTAATTGAGTGATGGGTTTTCTTTTTCTTTTTGGTTTTATTTAAGTGGATTATTGTTATCCATTTTTTTAATAAATTTCTTCGTTTTTAAAAAAATAATGTTATTTACTAAATAATTCGAACTAAAACGACTTAGACAACTATACTAACTCGTCATTTCAAATATTACTGAATAAACGGTTATTCTCTTATAATTCACCCGACGGTGACCATTAATATCATTAATTTGTACACATTTATGAATGTAAATTTTTTTAAGATATTAATCAAATTTGCTAAGTAATTTGGTTTTATTTATTAATATATTCACCAAAATTACAGAAAAATTCCCATTTTATCCATCCTTGGGGGAGTTGTATTTATCAGGTTTCCTCTTTATTGGTCGTATGGAACCATCTTGTTTCCTCTTTTCAAGTCATGAAATGTAATTATATAAATGTTAAGATTTTTGATTGACTGATTTAGATAAAGTGAAATTCACCTTATCCTTCATCTATCTTCATTTGATATTTTCATTTATTATAATTTTTTATTTTATTTTTAATATGAAATTCGAAAATAAAGATAAAATTGCGTCTTACTCTTTTATAATCCAATACTGAAGTCTGGAAGTGGTCCATCAATTTATGTGGTCACAGTTGCCAGACCATGTGGCTATTAACTGTTAACTGCTGTACTTTTTGACGTTTTACTGTCTTAAGGACCTTACTATATAATAACAATATATCATTATTTATGGTATTTAAAAAATTTTGTCCTATCTCTCTATTGTATATCTGTAAAGAAATTTTAGGACTTTCATATAACTTATTAATCCATTTAATTTTGACATTTTGTGAGATTAGATTTGGATTTCTAACGAATGAAATAAATAATTATATAGTCATTAGTGAAAATTATAATTTTTTTTATTTATTGGTAGACCTGATGTGTCGAAATAACACTGCATGTTACAAATAATTTGAATTTAAATGAAAAAAATAATCAGATGTAAAAATATCATTAAAAACTATAATATAATATCATAAAAATTCAGATCCAATCCAAAAGGTATGAAATTTTTAAAAGATAAAATTTTTTTGAAAAAGAGAAGAAGAATTATTATAATAATTTATAGAATTATTGTGAATTTTTACTATTTTTTTGGGATCTGCATTGAACAAGAATGGGAATAATAATAATGATGATGTAAGATCCATTTTTGTTTTATTTATATTTATTGATGGGAATCAGAGGGAGTAGTGAAGTGCACATGAAAGAAAAGAATACGTGAAAATAAAATTATTTTTATAATCAATTAAACTGCAAATGTCGGCTTTAGAAGATTATTAAAATTAAAATTTTAATGGTGAAATTTAGAGCGGAAGGGACACTATCAGTCATATCACATCAGCTTTTTAATTATCAAAATATATTTTTCACTAAAAAAATATTTTACAATTCAATTAAAATATTAATCAAACTAAACACATTTGAAATAAATTAAATCGTTTTTTTGGCTTTTTTTTTAATCTAACTCAATTCAATTTTAATTTTTTTATATATTTTCTCAATTTAACAAAATAAAAATCAATCTAAAAATATTAAAACTAAAATTAAATCTATATTTTTAAAAGTTATAAATTTAATTTAATCAATCGGTTATTTCAAGTTAAGAAAATGTGAAAGCGCAACTCTTTACAAAAATTATCCCATTTCGAGTGAATTCTGTTTAGTTAGATTTGGAATCTAATCAAAATTTTTAAAAATCAAATGACGTACCGAACAACAAAAGATTATCTATTACAAATAATGTTATAATTAATTTTCAGTTTTTGACTTATTATATGAATTTTAGCCTTCATCACTTTTTAAACATAAGAAGCTCGGGATATTAGCAACTTCTGACATACCATTTTTTTTAAAAATTCTCTTTGTTCAAAATTATAATTTTGAAATTGGCTTTCTGTGGAAAGTATAGCATGAAATTGGTTACAATTTGAAGTCACTGTACTTATGCTGTGCAGAAAATAATGGGGAATTTTGGAAGCAAAATTCATTATGTTTTGTATGAAAATAATTTCCAAAAACATGTTAACAAGACAGCATATTTATTATGGATATTTAATATTTTTATTTAAAAATAATTATAAATATTAAATGCCATAGACAATTCAGGGGTGGGCAATGAAATGAAGAAGTACCCTTTTTTGCAAACTCTATCAATGAATTATAACGATGAGATCTCTTTTAATTTGGGTTCAAGATTCTTACCACAATAAAAAAACCCTAAATTTTTTATGCAATTTCCTGTTTGTATTGAATATGTCAATTAATGAAATGAACCACCTAAGTGTACTCATTTGAAAAAGAGAGAAAAGGTTTACATTTTTAAATATTTAATAACCAAATACTCAGACTATA
Source organism: Jatropha multifida (assembly GCA_948099535.1). Lineage (NCBI taxonomy): Eukaryota > Viridiplantae > Streptophyta > Magnoliopsida > Malpighiales > Euphorbiaceae > Jatropha > Jatropha multifida. Next base: position 17,559 of record CANUEX010136334.1, read on the forward strand.
GCAATTTTTTAATTTTTTGACTTAAAAAGTTGTTCGATAACATTGTGTTTGAATTAGCTTTTAGAAGTTAAATTAACGTTTTGCGAAAAGTTAATTCATGTAACATTTATTTTGAGGGTCTGTTCGGTAATATTAGCTATTGGAATAATTATTTACTGTTTTGATAGTTGTTAGATGGTCGCGCTTCACGGTTAGTTGTTTAAGCGGCGGTTAAAAGTGAGAGTGTTTGATAAAAATAACTGTTTGATTGATAATTAAATTTAAAATGACAAAAAAGACATTGGACTATTCACTTATAGTCATAGAATTAAACTCATTATAAAAAAAATGATGATTTCACTAAATCTAAATTTTCAAAATTTAAGCAGATAAAAAATTGAAAATTTTACAATTTTATAAATAAAATTGAAAAAATTTAATATTTTAGAGATCAATATTTTTAATTTTTAATATTTGCTCGAGTTCAAATGTAAATATATAAATAAACATTTTCTTTTTCTTTTACCATCAATTATAAATAGCTCAAACATATAAAAAAAATAAAAAGATGTAATGTCATGAGAGAAGGATTTCAAATGAATTAAGGGTAGGACTGCAAGAAAAATTTAGAAAAAATTTAAAACGCTAAACGTTAGGTGAGATAATATTTTAAAAAATATTTTTATTAAATATGTTTTTAATATTTTATTACGAAAAGTTATTCAAACAGTTAATAATTAAATATTATTAAAATAGTTAATTTTATGGATCATGCTCTAATCAAAGAGAGAGAAAAAAAAAAAAAGTTACCCGTGAAAAGAGAAGATCTATGAGCCAAAAACATTGAGGAGTAAAGGGACAAGGACAATGTTAAAAGAAGAGACAAGGATACCAAGATCAGAAAAATTTAAAATCAGCTATGGTCCCTCTCACCTTTTGTTGAAAGGCAAATTGGAAAAGGTATTGCTGTCCTACAAATAAAGGGTATATTTGTAAGACGCTGAATTTCTTAAACCACTAGTGGGGTTGTGATGTCGTCTTTCACCTAGCAATAATGGGTATTATTTTAATTGATTTCTCATATGAGAAAAGAAAATATAACTTTCATTTTCTAGAATAATTTTTGAATTCTCAATTCTTTAGGACATCCTAACATTAATGAGTGTACATACTAAAATAAGAAATTTCTTCTTAAGTATAAAAAATACTGAAATTTATTTATATTTAAATGCTATATTTGTCTTAAAAATATAATCTATCTTTTCTTTTTGATTTGTTTCAAAATATAGTCAATTTATTATAATTAATCCTTATATTATTTATTATACTCTTATTAAATTTTATTGCATTTTCAATAATTCTCATTATCTTTTACTTATTATTTTAATATAATAATTATTCATTTATATTTAAGATGGATGTAATAAAAATTTATAGAAATAAAATTGTATTTTTAATTATAATAATTATCATTTTTAATTTGTGTAAAAATAAAAAATAACTTTTTTTAGGACTGTATGATATTTGTAATATTTAAATATTTTTTCTCAATATTAATTACCAAAATTTCAATAAACTCGCCCAATCCTATGTATAGGGTTTAGACGTAGCGTTTTGTCCTTTTGTTAGCCCACCTAAAATTGAAGAAGCCCATCTCTTTCAGAGGGACTAGCTTGAAAATATCTTAATTGTATCATAAATTCTTTTTTTTTTCTCTGGCTACTTTGAATTTTATCTTTAGTTACAATAATATCTTAATATATTAATTATAATCAAAATTTTACTAAATACCAAAACTCGTTAATTAATTATAATAAGTCAATAATTACTGACCGTTAACAACTGCTGTCGGCCGATAGTTATCAACTATCAACAATCACCGTCAATCCGCAAAAACAGTTAAGCCAAACAGGCTTTTACTAGCTATTAATTATTCTAATAATGTTTTATCAAACTTAAAAGCGAATATAAATTTATAATCCACACCCTCGACTCCAAAAACTGTGTTACAAAATACCGTAAATAATAAAGACAGTGTTTTAACCTTAATTTGAATTATAAATGTTGTTGTGGAGTTGTAGAACAAAGTCTAGATGGCAAATGGAAATTAAGATTTAAGATCTCATATCACATGAATATGATCTCATGCAGATAATATACAAAATTTAAAACTCTTTAGCTCGACAAAAATGAAAACTACGGGAATCTGCTCATGATAATAATGGCTAGCTTTAAAATGAAAATGTCAACAACGGCAATATATATATTTTCTTTTCTTTTCTTATTGTACACGTAGAAATTTAGCACAAGTGGTGGAACGTACGAAGGGCAGGAACAATCACATGTTTTTTGCTTTTTGCTTAAATTATGGGTATTTTTGGTATATAGTTCATTTATTTATTTTGAATACTGAGAGAATAGCCTGGATTGTGTGCGTTGTTTACTACCCTTACTTGGACATGAAAAATATAAATTTTTGGACCTACATATTTCTTCAAAGGAAAAAAAAAGATTGTGGTAATAGTGTGCATCAATCAGGTTTAAGAGCAAGGTGATCTCCTTCCCACCTTTTTAAGAGCAATAACCCGACGCTGGATTCAGATAGAAACATCAGTCACATCATAATCATCGTCATGATCTTGACCCCATGCATGTTTCAGAAACCACATCCATACAAGTTGGATCTCTAAGTCATATGTTCAAATCTAAATGGCCTGCATTTTCTTCTTTTACCCTGTTGAACATAGTTTTTAAAAGATAGCTCCATTCGACAGTTCTCCGAGCCTACACAAGTTCAGTGCTTAACTTTTGCCCGAGGGAACAAAGAACTGTGTTTGATGGGCATATAGCCAAGGCAAAGTAACTGTATTTGATGAGCTTCTCAACAGATCCCATGTTAAAAGTATTTTTCACTATCTTCTAGCCAACCATATATGTAAGAAAGACGCCATGCATTATCAACAATGATGTCTATATGGTGTAAAGATGAGAATAACACCTGAATACGAAGACTCGTAGCCCAAAACAATGTTAATTAAGCCCCCTCTTCTTCCAATAGAATTACAAACTTTACTCATCTCTTTAGCTAATAATTCAGTCTCCATAAAGAAGACAAATTTAGGAACTTGAGCTTGTATAAGCTTTTGAAGATGTCGAATTGCACGCGGGTTCCAAAGCCCTCTGCAATTCTAGCTAAGTACACTAAAGTTTCTTGGAAACGTAAAGCAAGAACATGCTCTTCTTTAAACCAGGAAACCATTTTATCTGATATGAGCAAACGAAAACCAGAGAGGCCAGATACCGTTAGTATGAGTGAAATGATGATATGTATAGTGTAATAAATTGCAGGCTATGGAGGTTGATGATGATTTTGATATTTTAACGGCAGAGATTGCTAGGCAATCCCATCGATAGCCATAGCAGGTAGGCTTGGATCAACAATAGGAGACGGCGCAGTGGCATTGTTTGATTCTTGATCAGTTCTCTTAGCTGAAGGAGACACTATCAAAAGGATCAAGCAAGATAAGTGTAACTTGAGTCCACATATCATCATCTTAAGCTAGGTAAAATAGAATCAGTGTTCGATTCCGCCACCTTCCATCTGTTACAATCTCCCTTTTCAAAATTCACCTCTTTGTGTCTGTTTTTTACCAATTCACTCATCACCAGTGTTCAGGGTAGCTTTGGAAAGTCTAAAAATTAATTTTCTCTTTGTATTTTGTTCTCCTTCCAAGTGCAAATAGGTCCAACTAAGACGTCTGAAAGGTGAAGCTTTTGATTTTCTCTATATGGAAAATCAAGCTCTTCATTATCATCTTCTTCCTAGTTATCACACAGTGCTTCATGTTCTTTTTCAATTTGTAAAAATGAGAAAAGGGAAAGAAGAGACATTAGACTTACAAATCTAGACGGACCCTAAGAATGGTCTAACGTAGACCATCATGAGACTTTCTTCACGAATGGGTACTTGGACACACGTGCACTAAAGTTCTTAAATTGAAAGTTCTCCCCACAACTTCTCTTTTATTATCATTTAGCCCCTAATAATACACACCATGATTGGAAATCCAAACAAAGATCCATCCATCAATTTCATTAAATGAAATTGAAATCCCATCAATTAAATCCAATCCAATCCATAGAAATTTTCCATCCAATCACAAGGATAAGTTGCATATAATTTTAGTTAACTCTTAGTGCCCTTTTTCATCTATTCCTTCAATAATTAAAATTCGTTTTAACAATTTTTCAAATCCATGTCCTACATTGACAACTATGTTGCAATTATTACAATCATTGTCCTAACTTCATCAATCTTTCTCAACTTGTCTGATAACACTAAATAGTATTTTACTATTATTTGATTCAAACACTTCAATTTTTCAATCATGGTTTAGCATTTTCCAGATTGAAAACCCATGGTGTTCAAGTTTTCAGCATCCATGTATATAGAAATGGTTCGTAGAATTAAAATATATCGGTTTAGTTCGATTTTCAATTAGAAAATTAAATATTGCCTAATTACTATTAACTGGATTTTCTTTAAATACTATCTCAATAAAAAAAAACAGAAAAACATAAATTAGATTCTCATCATTGGCAATATTTATAGTCACCAATAATGAATCTTCATTTTGAAAGAGGTGACCCACAACACACCAAACAAAACAAGGTACTTTGAATCATAAAAACACTCCATGGTCAACAATAATTGATTTCATCCTTTTTGGTTGCAATTAGTCACTCTCTAATAATCTCACCACTCTTTCCTTTCAAAAAAAATAAAAAAAATCTCACCACTCTTTATCAAATAACATAAATTAAGATTTGGTCCTCATATTTTATTTTATTTTATTTTAAATAATTAATCCCATTTCATCTTCACAGAAACAAATTAAATAATATCTTATATTATTTTTCATTACCAAAATAATTTGTTTGAATTTATGTTAGCGAGGAAAAACTTGACAATGAAACTACTAAAACCATCCTTAATAGGTAAAAAAAGATTTCAAATCGTTCTCAACATTTTTTTTTAATGTCTTACCATATCGGTTCTCAACTTTTAGCATTTTGAGTAGCTAGACGCTATTTTTTTATAATGTTCGGTAATGTAAATAGGCGTTTGAATTAATTTTTAGAGATTAAAATAGCGTTTGAACTATGTGATACCGTGGATATTCACATAAGATTGGACAAGAAAGGAGACATTGGATAAAAAGTATATACAATATTATTATTATTATACGTAAATTAAATTCATGTATTTTGGGCAAATTGCTCAAGTTTAAAAAAAAAACTTTATGATAAAATAATTTAAGTTTCTTTAGTTTGAATATAGATTTGGCTTTTGCCTAAACTATATTATAGTGAATTTTTGTGATGATGCTATGGACCATTTCCTTCTGCTTCTTTTGTTTTTAGGTTTGTTTGTTTTCTTAATTGAAGGTTGTGGCCTTTTGCTTTTATATATACATATATTGTTATGTGATGTTTAATTCTCTAAAAGGTCAATTCTTTGTTGCCCCCTTATCTCATTCTCTCCATGTCCTAATCTTTTCCATAATTTCAGGATTTCTGTTCCCAAAGTGCCTATCTTTTAATCTCTTTAATGTAATATTTTAAGATTAGTAATGGGTGTAATGTGGGTGGGATAGATGATTCTCTTGGACTTACCTTTATATATTATATTAAACTCTTTCCTTCACCTAAAGTACAAGTCTACAAATCTTTGTTAATTCTTACTTCCTTATCAAAGTCAAGTGTCAAAAATCCTTGTGGTTAGGCTTTTCTTTTTCTTAAATATTTTATTTAGAAGAACTCATTAAGAGAAAATTATATATAGATATAGAATATAGATCAACATGTTTTTACATTTTTATATAGAAAGTTTAATGATAATCCATTGTAAAAATAATAAAAAAAATACAATCTTGATTTGACTAATTGATCGAGTTGACAGAACATAATATTTATGCTATAAACGATCAATTGCTCCACTTGGTAACTATTTATAGTCACTATTCGACTCCATGATTTTTTTATAAATCTGATTTGATAATTTTTATATTTCTTTCTTCTATCGGAAATAAGATATGCATTTTTTTCCATATAACTATCCAAATAATAAAAGACTATAAAAAATTACTATAATAGTGCTAATAATTATTCAGAACTATAAATTATGAGAATAAAATTTCAAAATATGGGTAATAATAAATAATAATATTTGGGAGACAATAACTTAGATATGAGGCTTATTTGCAAAAAAAACACAAATATAAAAAAAAAAAAAAAGGAGTGACCACCGGTGAGAACTCACCGGCGACTATCAATGAAGAAGAAAAGAGAGCTTTTAGATTTTTTAAATTTTGGAAGGAAGAGTTTTTCCCCTAAATATTTAAAATTGAAGATTAATTGAAGTTATTAAAATAAAATTAAGGATAACACTTGTGACATTGTGAAATTAATTTGAGATTTTAATTTCATATAAACTTGCATAAAATGGTTTTAATATCATTTAGAAAATATAGGAGAGAAGTTTTAATTAAAATTAAATCTCTTTTAATTATAATTAATATGTCTAATAATGTTTTCAATACATCAAATATTTAATACGTGAGGAAATAAAAATTTTGTAAATAGAATTATGTTAAGAAAATAAAGGACTTATTTGAAAATTCTAGACTAGAAATGTTTGAGTAAAGGATTTCAAATTGAAGAGGACATGATTTCATTGGGTATCAACTTTTTGGGGCTTGAGTAGGCCCATCACTTATGCGAAGGAGGCCCATATAACTGTAAGTCTGCCCCAATCCAAAAATGGCAAATGAGCTGATAGTTTAATTTTTCTTTTTTCTTTTTTATTAATTGGATGGTTCAATGGACGAAATTGGTGAACTCTCTCAATTCTCGCTTGATGAGAAGACCAACAAATCCACCAAACTACATCTAATTCACTAATATAATAGTATTTGGATTTGATTGAATTAAGATAATATATCAAAAAAAAGAAAAAAATAAGGAAAAAGACAAATGCAAAAGCTGAATATAAATAAGAAAAATAGAAAGTGTCTGTCTAATGGATCAAAATGTAATTTATTATGATGAAAATAGCTTTAACTTATATAAAGTAATAAATATTTAAATGCTAATATCCATAAATTTTTTTAAGGATCAAAATAAAAATGAACCACGTGCAAAAATGATTAGCATTAATACAAAAATGTGAAGTTTTTTATTTATAACATTAGGGTCCCTTTATTTTCATAAAATAATTTTCAGAAAAATATTTTTCACAATTTTTCATTATTTGGAAGTATTCAGAAAAATAAATCAACAAAAAATGTTTTCACGATGAAAGAAAAATTCAGTCATTTTTTAAGAAAAATGACTTCCCAGTTATGAAATAGGTGATGTCTTATATGAGCCAAAAACATGTATTCTTAATTATTTCGGATTCTATCTTCATGATTTGTGTAGGATTAAGGTTTCAATCATGTAATTATATATACGTGGCTTCTCATAAATAATAAACATACTCTTATATTCTCTCTATTCTACATTTATGTTTTCTTCTTATTTTTCTATTATTTTATAATACATTGCCAAAGCGATTTTATTTTACCACTTTGATTCCTTGATCACACTTGCATTAATCGGTAAAAAAATCACACTTGATATCATCTTCTTCTTGGGTCCAAATAGACTCAAGAAACTGTTTCTTGAATGTATATATGCCTAACAATTCGTCATGAAACTAAATCTTTATTGGTAAAAAAAAAATATTAGGCACATGCGTTTCCATTAAAATAATAATAATAATACTATTAGTTTGTAAACTGATGTTTTATTTGTTAATCGCTTTATATAATTTGGTGCGTATGTATATGTGGAAATAAATCTTGAATATATTTAGATTTTATGTTTTTTTGACTTTTGAATTTATCTAATTTAAATGGCCAATAAGATCTATTATTATTTAGTTGATTATTTTAAAATTCTTTTTTATGGTCTTATTGTCTAATATAATTATTTTCATGATATTAAATCTTATAAATCTTGAATTTATAATTTTTAATATTATGAAATATTAAATGTTATGTCTTTGAAGATACAATTAAGGATAAAAATCAAATATCTAACTGAAATAGTTCCAAGACAATAATTTCTTTCCATTTTATATTTGATAATTGAAACATCTATTTGCTTGTTGAGATGATTTGAATGAAAGGTACTGCACCAAAAACTCACATCAATAGATGCAAAACTCGGAAAACTGTAGCATAAGGTTATTATTTTATTATTATAATTATAGCTATATATTGATATGTTAGCTTATAGATTATTTTATTATTGTTATGTATCGGTATAGGTTCAGATTTTGTGAATTGATTTATTTTAAATATAATTAAGATATTATCTTATATATTTGCTACCACTACTCACCGGCCACCTCTCCGCCACCACCACACGTCACCAGCATTCAAAATCTACCTTTTTTTTGCAATAAAATTTTTAAAATATGAGATTATTATTCTTATTATTATTTAAAAATTTTCATTAAATTTCAATATTACAACAAAATAACGAAAAATAATAATGATCACAAAAGAAATTTAACATATTTTTATGTAATTTATTGGCAATTTATAAAAGAAAATATAAAAATCTTTAATGATCACAAAAGAAATAGAAATAATAGCAAATATCCATGCGAGTCCACATCCGCCATTTCTGCTATGCTTAAAAAAAGGGCCGTTGCAATGAAAACTCGTAACTAATTCTCTCCTTTAGTTTTTCTGTTGGGGAGAGAAAAAAAGCAGAAATTCCAGTTTGACATGGAACTCATAGGTTGGAAACAAAAAGAGATTTTCATGTTGTTTGGATTGGAGGAAAATAAAGGGAGCATTGCTCCCCAATTTCCCCTCTCTTTCCTATTAACGAAATCCTCTTGTCCCTCATTCCACCTCTTCCCAGATGAGGGCTTAATGAAATGTCAGTACTGTGGACACTATTATTTCTCATTTTTATGTACCAAAAACCAAAAAAAAAGGTAAGATTTAGAGCTTCAATTCAACAATATGATATGCCCCCATCATTTCCAAGTTTCTAACTATCTTTTGTAAAATCTAAAAACAGATAGAAAATCAAGAAAAGGGCGAGGAGAGTGAGGAAATTTACAAGCTAACTATAAACAGAACGATGATATCACCTCCCGAAACATCTCGTCACTGATGAGACAAGGGAAGACATGAGGAACTTCATCCCAGCAGACCCACCAGGGAAATAGGAAATGGCATAATAAGCCAGTGCGAGAACCTACAGATTCCATACAAACATTGACTTCGTTATTATATAAGCTAGTCTTAGCCCTTTTTCTTAAAGATAAAGGTCAATTCCATTATCATTGCTTCTAGAATGAAAAAGTAACAGTAAGAGAGAAATTTTATGTTACATGGAGTAAAGTGCATGGGCAACCAGTCGCACATTTCTGATACCCCTTGATTGGTATAAATGAAATTTTAAGTAACACAATTTAATCTAGATATGTGTGTAATTTATGCTCCCTTTGGTGCAAATGAATTTCATATTTTAAATTCATTTATAAATAAATTTTCATATTTGGTACGATTAATTTAAACCATGTGATTCAATTGAATTCCACATAATCACGTCGAAACAAATCAATAATTGAAAATTCATTTGCTTTTGTTTTTTAAAATATCCTTAAAATAGTAATTTCATAAAAATAAATAACAAATACCAATTATATGTATATTATGCTATATAATTTTTTATATTTTTATTAAAATAAATATATGAAATGAAAACAATATTAATAAAATTGTTGCATTTAATTTAGTGATAAATGAATATTTAACTTGGATCTCTCTCATCATCGATAGTAAAAAATATTAAAGTAAAAACACAATAACAAGAAAAAAAATTTCTAAAAAAAATAAATTTTTTAAATGGCTTTGGTCAAGTTTGATAAAATAAATAATTTAAATAAGAAATTAAAAAATTGACTTTGTTGATAGAGAATGGTAATTTTATTATAAAAAGTTAAATTGGTTAGTTTTGTGGAATTCATTTCAAATTCCATCTATTTCCGTGAAATTTGATGGATTTATATCCAATTTCATGGAATTGAATTCCTAAAATCGAAATCTATATTTTTTTCCATTCCAAACACGAAAATATGGATTTTTTTCGTGGAATTCATTTGTTCCAAATAAAGATTTAGTTTATTTTAATTGAAATTCACAACATTGAATTTATAGGAATAAAAAGAAGGTTTTAATTTATACAAACATGAAAACTTAGAATTTGAAATGAATTTCACCGAGTTTTATGAAATTCATTTATACAGGGCCTGAGATCAATTTCAGAACCGTGAGACAGATAATGCAGGAACCACAAAGGGAACACCACTCAAGCCAAATCCAAGAAAATCGGAAAAAAAAAATGTATGTATATGTGTGCGAGAGAGAGAGAACAAAGATCTACATAACGCAAGCATAAAGTTTAATACCTGTATTACAGAGAAGAACACGGAAAGAATGTAGCTGTGTAGCACCATGGAGACATATATAGTACCCACCATACTGCCTAAGAATCCCAATGTAAAAGGAAGTCTCTGGATAAATATTGAAAATAAAAATGAAAAGAAATAAAAGCATTAGACATAGCCAGTCCAAATTTATCAGCTGATACAAGAGATCATGTAAATATCAAAGAGAAAAACGTGTCCAAGTTCTCACAAATACCTCTTTCGACGTCATGTGAGCAAATTGATTCTTGGGACCCTTGAGTGCCACAAATGATGCAATGATAAAGCCACAGCCAAGCGTAAAACAGATTGCAAATTTCTGGGGCATCAGGACTATGACTGGCAGGAACAAGGCAAACGCAATGAAAACAAAGAACACTCCAGTTGCTAGAAATAGACCAAAGTACATAAGTGATTTTCCTGAAGGAATGTTGCTTGTGGCAGACTGTAAATTCCCAGGTATATCTCTCACTCCTTTAGTCACCCTGAACAAGCCACAAAAAATGAAGACGGAACTAGAGCATCAATAGCCTGTGGGCTTCTTCACCTCATTTGAGACATGCTTTATTGCCATTATTTAAATTCAATATAAAATTATAAATAAAACAAGCTGAACGTTTTCAATAATACATTGTATAAAAGATTATAAATGATTATTCCACAATACAGGAAGAATAATTCACCCAATAATGCTCATTATTGAAGCATGACTGACTTCACAACATAGGATGCCAGATCAAGAACCTGGAGAAACTCAAAGATATGATACTGATCAGCTCACTCAGATGGAAATATTAACATGCATTTAAGGGGCTGATTTCAGATTTGTGAGCACCAATGAGAACCTATTGAGCATATTACAGACTTCAAAAACCCTGCATCAGCAAAAACATGCTTGTTACCTATGCCAACTAAGATACAATCATGATATATTTTGCTTCCTACCCAGAATTTCATTAAAGACATCATTGAAATTCTTGAGGTAAGAACTTCTGTTTATTATTTTGGAAAAAGGCTCATTTTATCTCTTGAACTTGGTACCAACATACAATTTGCCCAAAATTTTCAACTTTCTGTATAATTTACTTCCTGAACTTGCACCAAAAGAACAAAAAGACATATACATATATAGCAATTTTTTAACAAAAAAATAATTTCTTTAAATCAAATATAATTAAAAATATTAAACAAAAAAGTAGTAAATATTTTTCAAATCAAATATTTTCCTAATTCTATAATTTTTAAAATTTAGTATTTTGTTTAATTATTTTTTAAATCAAAGATAAGATGCTGCAATTTTTTTATAGTTATTGTTATATTTTAAATAATTTTTTCTTTCTTCATCTTAAACTTTTTAAATAATTTTTATTAGTTAAGAATTTTAGAAGTATTTTCCAATAAAATATTTGGCTTTTTGTTCTATTGGTGCAATTTTAGAGCATAAGTAGTAACAAAAGTTGATTTTTGAACAAATGGTATATTGCCCCCAAGTTCGGAGGGCAAATTGAACTTTATTCCTATTACCTTCTAGACCAACAGTGTATCAGCAGCACAAAAGTCATCAAATTTAATTTATTCAGCTCCTACTTGAGTATTAGATAGCTGGAGCTGTTTATTGCTCCTTTATAAATATAATACAAGGCTTAAATACCAAAAAGTACCGAACTTTCAAACTATTCAGCAAAAAAATGGATCTTATGATAAAGAAAACCTAATCTTACCACACATTTGCAAATTTACCCCAACATTTTAATTTTGCTAATTTTACCCTAATTTAAAAATTAGTTGCAATTACCTAAGTCAAAACTGAAAGAAAAATAACACAATTTTATTATTAGTTAGGCCATAAGGTCAAATTGACTCCTGAACTTGTACCAGATTATCTATTTTGTGTTTAAATTTTGATTGGAGTTAATTGGAATCATAAACTTCGTAAATTTAATTAATTGAGTCATTAGTTTGATCAGTGATAATTAACCAAATTTTGCAAAATTAATAAGCTTAGTTGACTCCAATCGAGATTGAAGGATTAAATTGACAATTTTGGTATTAAGTTCAAATGCTAATTTGACATTTTGGCAATCCAATTGATAATAATATACTATTGTCCTTTAAAATTTGGACATGAGATACAATTCAAAATAACTTTTCAAAATTGTGTAAAACTGACAAAATAAGAAGGCTAGGATAAACTTAAAAATGTCTGAAAAGATTTGGGGTTTTATATCAATAAGCCTAAAATGGCAAGTATAATCTCTCTTTCTCCATCTCTCTTGTGACTTAAGAGGCACTTCAACATTATTCAAATTTACCATTGGGTATTTTCTAGATGAGAGTAAAAGTAAAATAGGAAAGTGCTAACCCTAGTAAAGCAAAGAGTACCCCAAAAACTGTCCCAATAAGTTTGCTAAAAGAGGGCTGCCAATTGAAATCAGAATCCGGCAATTTGTCGAGTGGCCCTGGAGGCTAGTTAAAACAAATAAAAAACACTGGTGTGGCTTAAAATATTGTCTACAAAGAAAATGAACCAAAATATATTTTGATATTACTTTCTTCTTCATTTCCACTACACATATTAAGGGAGACAGGTTATAGAGAGAACGGCTTAAGTTTTACCAAAGTGAGAAGACTGAACTTAGAACCACATCGATCACTGTAATCACCCATAAACAAAATATCAGAAAAGTAAAGGATAAAATGTATCTTTTGGTCAATTCAAAAACCATAACTGAATGATAAGTATCAAATCTATGATTTAAAAAAGCATAAAGAAAAGAAGAAGAAGAAGAAGAAGAATTTTCTACTCATTCCAAGATGTACAAATAAGTGACACTAGGATTTATAGAGAGCACCAACTATTAATTCAAAAGCAACACTAATAAGCTTCTTATCAGCAAATAGAATTGAGAATAAGTATTTTTCAAGTCAAGTATAAACACATACTAGGTTAGAGAAACCAGAGAGACTCGGAAGCTCAATAAGAGCCAAAAATCAATACATATGTAAACACTTTAGTTCTATCCAACTGGGTAATAGCATTTAGGATTTTCTCAGTGACGTTATTTGTCCATCACGAGTAAGAGCTTCAAGCAGAAGCTGCCATGAAAACTCTGTCATTCTCAATCTGTGTTACCAAGCAGAACTTCTTGGAGTTGCCTAAGTAGACTTGTCTTGCATTGGTTTTTCATGCACCTTACAGACAACCTAAGAAACTAGCGTCAAAATTCAAGCTGTTGAAAGAAAACTTTCTGGCTATATGCACAATTCCCATGGACCAACAGAATATTTTTTTTACTATTATTATTTTAAATATGCATCCACTAAAAACTATACAACTTACGCACATAACTGAAATTATCAAGTTTCACCCAATAGACACTTTTAGACGCCAAGGACTTCACTTAACATACAAACTTTTCACTCTACCCCTTTTCTCCTCTAATGCCTTCTAGTTAATCTTGATCCAGATGTAAACTGAAGTTAACAAGTAACTTTGCTTGAACATGTAATTTATACATAATAAACTTGTCATTTTGAATCTTAGCCAGTGTATGTTGATTCCTACACATGAGGAAGCATATTACTGGAACTTGTTTTCCAACAACCTTTTCAATCAAAAACCCTTAAGCATTCCAATAGCCTAAGGAAAAAAGAGAACAGCGGAGATCTGATTATTGAAATAAGCAAAAATGGGGCAGGACAAATGACTAGGGATGAACTGTACAAGAATGCTATTACTTTTCTTTCCTCAAACAATTACAAGAACATAATTCTCTAATGGACCTCATCCACAAGGTTCAGCAAGTCTTTAGTTCGATTACGTTTGCTTTTGATTTAAATCCTCCTAAGAGAGTGACCCAGTAAGTGCCTTAGCTCTATCCACATACAATAGAAGGTAATTCATTAAATCAGCATGAAGAAGACTGCATCAAGCTAACATACAGCAGATCCTATTCATCCGAGATGCAGAGAAATTGTTAATGCTATGAATGAATCCATTTTAGATGCAAAATTTGTCATTTTTTCATTGCATCATCGTTACAGTAAGCTAGCTCATTCAACCAAACTCCAGCTTAAAAGATCATTATACAACACAAACCGATTTTCTAAATTCACAAATAAGGTAAAAACCAAAATCCCAAAAACCCAGTAAGCGCAAAATCTCAAAGCCGGAAAAATAAAGGTCAAAGTGCTTACACATTGAAGGTGCCAGTAACGGTGTCATTTGCAGAGCGGACAGCGGATTCGAGATCGAACCCGATACCTGATCCGGTGCTCTCGTCATCTCTCGATGCGGCGTATGAGTTCCAATCTGCCAATAGGGATGATGAGGGTTTTTGCTGTTGATCTTCGCTACTGCCACTTGAGAACCAACCCTGTGCCATTTTCTGCATTTCTTTTTATTATTTTCTCGCACACCAAATGCAACTGCTTGGAGACTTTCCCGGAAGTTGAAAAAATATGTTGGTCTATCTGTTTGTTGAGCTCTCTACGCTGGCTCATGTAGATTGTTAGAGCGAAGGTGCTTTTTCTTGACTGTGCATTAGCTTCAAAATCAAGGGAGTAAAGAGACAGGAAACTCTACGCTGCAAACGATGTCGTTTTATGTGTGCAAACTACTTATTTGGGTACAATTACTATTTTATCCTTCCGTTTTAATCAAATCTTAATCAAGTCAGTCCTTTCTTTTTCTCAAATTCATGATTATATTCTCACTTTTGTAGGTCCAATAATTTTGATGGATTTTTCTATTAAATTACTTAGAAAGGAAAAGACGGAAACACTCTGATGTAAATTACACAAAGGGTTTAATTCGCTCTGTGAACTTTGACATAATATATAAGTTGTTTAAAAATTAATTTTTATATAATTTATTTTTTGAACTCGCACCAAAAAAATCAAATATTTATTTTTTTAAAAAAATTATAATTTTAACTAATAAAAATTACTTAAAAATTTAAAATTAGAAAATAAAAATATAATAATGATTATAAATATTTAAATTATTTAATTTAAAAATAATTTAACAAATATTTGATTATTTGATTTTAAAAAATATATAAGATTAGAAAAAGATTTGATTATATTAAAATATTTGTCTAGATAAATTTTTTTATTTTTTTTAATTATATTTGATTTATATTAAATATTTAATTATTTTTAATCATATTTGATTTATATTAAATAATTTATTTCTTGAAAAATTGGGTATTTTGTACCTTTGATGTAAGTTCAAGGATTAAATTGTCTACGGTAAATTTTTATATAAATTATATGTTGTGCTCAAGTTTAGGATCCAAATTGGGTCTTGTTCTTGTAAGGAAATAACATACTAATTTTTAAATTATATTCCAATTAATATAAATAGCATTGAAAGTTGTAAGTCAACTCATAAAAAATGCTCAAATAAAACCATTAAAAGAATTTTGAGAAATCAAAATTGTTAAAAAGGTATTAAAAATAATAATAATATATTTTTATAAGTTTAATGTTTACTGTATGATTGCAATTGAACGTCAACATAAAAAATTAAAAATTCCACTTTTTTTTTATCATCTTTTAGTTTTATAATAACGCTACTTAAACTCTATAAAATGAATAACAATTTTTCCTTCAAACTTCACATGATGAATTTTTAGATTAATTTAAGAATTAAATTTTGACGCAAGTTAAATTTAGTGTCATTCCTCGTCAAAAATAAGCTTTTATACTCTAAAAAAACAAAAGATATTTTAAA
Source organism: Jatropha multifida (assembly GCA_948099535.1). Taxonomy (NCBI): domain Eukaryota; kingdom Viridiplantae; phylum Streptophyta; class Magnoliopsida; order Malpighiales; family Euphorbiaceae; genus Jatropha; species Jatropha multifida. Next base: position 33,830 of record CANUEX010136334.1, read on the forward strand.
ATATACAAATAAAGAGAATAAAGACTTTATGTTTAATGGACGAAAATTACAACTATTATTATCCGGAAAGTATGTAGAACCCTAATGTGAAGGCGGCTATGCTCAATTTAGCCGATGATCAAGCTATCGAGAAGGTGAAGAACAAGCGTTCTAGGGCGGAGGATGGGGAGCAACAAAACCCTATATCATTTCGGGACTTTGCTCTCCGGGGCCTATATACAGATAAGTTAGGTTTTGATAAGGACAATGACCTAGATTTTGAAATAGATGATGCAGACATTGTTATTGGCAAGGAGGGTAGCGTTGCTTCCATTTGCATATCTGTTCTCTCACAGAAAAGCCGGCCAGACGGTGGAATAGAGCAATTGCTGTACGGGTGATGGGTAAAAATATCAGTTATAAGTCGTTGTATAGTCAACTACAATTGATATGGGGTGCTAACTGTATGCAAGTCTAGAAACTTTACAATGGATTTTTCATGGTCAAGTTCTCCAACAAAACATATTTTCAACATGCCTTACTAAATGAACCTTGGCCAATGATGGGTAGTTACTTATTAGTGGAGCCATGGCACTTGAAATTTGATATGGATGATACATTTGTTAGAACGACATTAGTGTGGACAAGGCTACCTGGTTTGTCCTTACATCTATACAACAAGGTGGTTTTTAGGAGAATGGGGAATGCTTTTGGGAGGGTAGTCAAGATAGACTATAACACCGATGATTTAATTCGTGGGAAGTTTGCAAGAATTGTAGTTTCTGTCAATCCTAGGGAGCCCTTGTTAGTCAGTTCATACTGAATGGCAAGCTTTAACGTGTTGAATACTAGAGTCTTACTGAGCTTTGTTCTGAGTATGGCAAGCTAGTTCACAGGCATAGTTAATATCCCTCCAAGAAGAATCAACAGGACAATGCTGCTATTAGTAATATGCAACAAGACTCTCATGTCCCAATCAGGACTCGCCTTCTCCTTTCAAGCCCTGGATGGTGGTTACTAGGCAGGGTAGGAAACCAATGCTGAAGGATACCCCAGTGAATGCGAATATTGGCTCCTGTTTTACGGTTCTTAATGACATGGAAGAGAAGACTATGCCTAATCCGAAGCCACCGCGTGCATCACGTGATGTGAATGACCAAGCTAGACCCGCTAGAACTCGAGCTCCCCATGCTAAGCCAAGAGCTTCTTCTACCCCTTTTCTTTTGCTACAAGAAATAATGTTTCCTCTTTGAACGCTGAGCCTAACCACGTTAGGGTGAATATGCATGGTTCGTCCCTGGCCTATGAGAACTTGATTGCTCACAAGCTTCTTCGACTCTCATTTTGGACCTGGTTGCCTACATTATTGCGACCTTTCTTCGGACCTCGGGGCTAGTTTCGGATCTCTATGATGGACTTACATGTTCCTTGTTTAAATCCTATCTCTCATATAATATCGCATCTTAAGGACCATGACTATTCTCGTCCTCCGGATAATGACCCATCCCCTGAAGAAGAAAACGATAATAGGGAAGATGAATTCTTAGCGGCTAATATTGATGATATGTATGATTCGAATGGTGGGGGTACTCATGTTTCGGATACTACTCTTGATGATAATGAAGGGCAAGATCTGACCATGCATGTTTGACTTGCTAGTTTCCCTCTTTCCTTTGCTTACAATGTTAATCCTTATTTGGAATTTTCAGGGTGCTGGTAGTCCCAAGTTTTTGTGGTTGTTGTGTTTTCATATTAAGAATCGTCGACTTAGCTTAGTGATCTTGCTCAAGCTTCGCATCAGTGGGTGCAAAGCGGAGCAGGTCATTTGCAAGCTTGGCTTTCCTTTTTCCCATCGTGTTGAAGCTGAAGGTTTTTTAGGTGGTATTTGGTTACTTTGGGGAGATCTATGGAAACATTAGGAATCATAAACAATTTATCTACACTAAGATCTTTCTCAATAATTCGTTGCTAACAGAGTTTACCGCAGTGTATGGGAATCTGGCAGCGAGTTCTTGACCAGTATTATGGTCAAGTCTAATAGATTTGAATATTTCCTCTTCTCCTGCTTGTTGACAGGGTATTTTAATGTCATTTTAAAGGTTTCTGAGCGTCAAGGTGGTTCTATGCATAAACTAGAGTTTGTCAACATTTTCTTTCTTGTTTTAATAACTTTGGGCTCATCGATCTTGGTTTTAAAGGTCCGAAATTTAGATGGAAGATGGGTAATCTGTTTCAGAGATTGGATAGGGCTCTTTGTAACGTCACATGATAGTTATTTTTCCTGGAAGCCTCAATTTTTCACCTCCCTAGATTTCAATCCAACCGCATGCCTCTTTTTATCAAGGGAAATGTTAAACGACAGGAGTCCCGTCATGACGAGAGTATTAAAATAATATTAAAAATGAATCCCATATGTATTTTATAATATTAAAAGTGAGACCCACATATACCTTAACTTTGTAACTGTATATATGAGTTCTACTTTTAATATTATTTTAATACTTCCATCAGGGCGGGCTATAACTGTACCCAATTTAATAAATAAAATATTATTTTTGTGATCCAATTTGACATTTTCCTCCACTAATAAATGAATATTTATATTTAACTTATAAATATTAAAATAAAAAATAATCTATTTATCTTAAAATAAAATATTTTTATTCATTTATATAATATTAACAAGTAATGATTCTAAAAAAATAAAATAACACCATAATGAATAAATCTATTTTTATAAGAGATTTAAACTGAATATAAACAAAATTCAATGCTTAAAAATAGCAAAATAAAAATCTAAACTAATATTTTACACTATAACTAAAATTAATTGTTTTACTTGCCTATTTATGAATTTAAATTTCCAACCAATATAATTAGTTAGTGTATCATTAAATAGTAAATTTTTAATTTATCTGACCATAAGAAGAGATATATGTCCAAATAAAATAATATTTTATTCATTAAATCGGATATAATTTGAAATTAGGGTGCTATTATAACTAAAATTGAAATTCAGGTACTAAAAGAAGAAAGTTGGATTTACGGTACAATTAAAACTACCCACAAAATTTGGGGTATTTTTAATAAATTAGCCATTAAACTAAATATTTTGTATCTATTTCCTTAAAGTTTTCAAGAAAGCCACAAAAAAAAACCTCATACTCAAATAAAAAAACCACAAAACCCAGAAAATCACACACCACAGAGCACTTGAATCAGACAAGAAACATAGAAAATGAAGCAATTCCTTAGATAGGTAGGTAAAACTGATATAATCTGATAACCAGTTTGGAGAAATAGATTGATAAGCGAAAGGAAGTAGAAGAAGATGATTCATGTAAAGATCAAGCAGGTGAAGTTGATTTACTATGGTTATTGTGAAAATAAATTATAGATGGAAAATATAGAAACGAGCTAGTTAAAAAAGCAATGAAGCAAAGACTGAGGAAAAATGAAGATGACACTGTCACGAGAAGGGCAGAGTCAGGAGAACCGAGAGAAGTGGGTCTAAAGGATATTTCAGTCAAAAAAACTTTTCTTTCTCTTTTGATTGGATTGGATTTTAGTGGTTTAGGTCACGGTAAAACAGTTAAAAAATTAATCGAGGGACTAAATAGTTGGATGAGAGTAAAAGTTAAAAATGTGATCCTCTATTTTGGGAAAAACGACAATCAAGTAGTGTATTTTAAATAATATTGAAATTCATTACATATAACTAAAATTAATATGAAAGAATAAAAAAAAAGTGCAGAAAAAACAAAATAGGCAAAAAATAACACTCAAAAAATAGAGCTTCGATGAGGAAACTTTTTCTTGGCATCTTAGTGAGATAGAAAAGTCACTTAGTAATATTGCATCTTTATTTACTACAAATTAATTCAATTAAATTAAGAAATTTAATTAAATTTTACAAAATTATATTTGGAACAATTCTTAAATGAAAATTCTTTTATTTTTATTTTTTAAAATAGTTTTGATATAATAATTTAATAAAAATACTAATATAAATAAATCATTCATATTCCATCATAATTAATTAATTAAATTTTAAAATTTCAAAATTTAGCTGCTTGTAAATGTTTAAATTTTATTTTTATTAATAGATTACAATATATTCAAAATTTAAAATTTATTTGGATTCACTATATAATCATAGCCATATATAATAGCAACCTCATACTCTTTAAAAAAAACTAAAAAAATAAATAGGGGTAATTTAATCAATAATATTTAAGGTAATGGGGTAGTTTAGTCAATATAAATGTTAGTGGATTAACATGTAGAATTCATTTGCAAATTCTAATAAATAATTCAATTTATAGAATTTAAATCCATATTTTTTTCATTCTAAATATAAAATTTTAAATTTTCAAATAAATTTTACAAAATTTTATGAAATTCATTTGTTTAAAATAATCTCTTATTGAATTGAACACAACTACACTAAATCATCCAACTTCTATAAATCCATAAAAATAAATTGAATTTTCAAATGAATTTCATAAAACTAAATCATTCAACTTCTATAACAAAACTACCCTTCTCCTCCTTTAAATTTTTTAATGTTTTATTTATTTAACTTAATTCTTACTCTCTCATTCTCAAAATATAAATCATTTAAAATTTTTATATGAAATTTAAAAATATTAATTAATTTTTTTAAATTATAATAAAATTAAAATATTTATCTCAAAATTTAGAATAATTTATAAAAATAATTATTATACATTTTGAGATAAAATAATTATATGAATTTATATTTTGTAAGGGAGGAAGTAAGAGACCTAAAAAAAAAAACAAAAATAAAGAAGCATTCGATAGGCTAACTAACTAAGGTCCCCCTAAAATAGGGCACAAAAACGACTTTGACCTATCTTCTCGTTTTCACATCCACGTGTCTTTTCCTAACGCCCAACCCAACCCCCACCATCCTACTTCAGGTATTCCAATCAAAACTCAGCTGAAAGTACATGATGCAACCCTCGTAATTTTCTCCTTTTTTTTTTAAAAAAAATAAAAATAAAAACGGAAGAAAAATAAAAGGAAATGGAAGGATCTAGAAACCCTAGCAAAGCCCTCTATATAATCTCCATTTCACCAAATGCGCATCCTCACTCTCCTCGCCCCTCTCTTTTTGAGTCTTCGTCTCTTCGTTTTTGAGAAGTCTTTTATATTTAGATCTATACTAGAGAATACAGTAATCCATCAATGGCAGAGACAGAGACGTTTGCTTTCCAAGCAGAGATCAACCAGCTGCTGAGCTTGATCATCAACACCTTCTACAGCAACAAAGAGATCTTTCTTCGAGAGCTTATCAGCAATGCCTCCGATGTGAGTTTTTCTTTCTATCATTTCCTATCATTTTCGTGTTGGAAGCATTTCTACATTTCTTGCTTAGGTATTCGGTAGATGCTAGTATTTTGTTATATATGCGAGCGTGTCTGTTTCTCTGGTTTAGGTATTCGGTAGGTATTTGTATTTTGTTTTCCTTTATATGTATATACATGCCTTAGATGTTAGGGTTCATTTCTTTATGTTTATGCTGAAATTGTTTAGGTTTTGATTTTTTGTTTTTTATTTTCTGTGACATGAGGTATTATTGTTTTTATGGTTTGGAAGTTGTTTATGCACTAAACTTGATTTCGATTTTTATGGTTTGGAAGTTGTTTCTGTACTTACTGGATTTTGGTTTTGTTGTTGAATGTCTGGGGGTTTGATTTTGTTTAATTTTCGATTAAAATAAATTTCTTGTTGCCTGTTGGTTTTGAATAATGAGTTGGGATTCTGCAGAAACTATATGATGATTATTAAAGTCTATTTGTGGATGGTTTCTTCCTTGCCTGGGGTTTTTACATGTCAATTATTAATTCGTCTAGTTGAATATGGTTTTTTTGGCTTAAGTCTCTGTTTTTTTGCCTTAGAAGTGTTTGGATATATGTTCTGAATTTATTCTTGTACTTTTTATTTCTGGCTTTCAGGCTTTGGACAAAATTAGATTTGAGAGCTTGACAGACAAAAGCAAGCTTGATGCTCAACCTGAGCTCTTTATTCACATAATTCCTGACAAAACCAACAACACATTGTCTATAATTGACAGTGGGATTGGTATGACTAAGGCTGGTAAGTGTCACTAAGGCATTATTTGTTTTTTATTTATCCACAGTTTTAGATGACTTGTGTTCTTTCCTTCCTGCTAATTAATTTTATATTCTGGTGTTAATAACAGATTTGGTAAACAATCTTGGTACCATCGCAAGGTCTGGAACCAAAGAGTTTATGGAGGCATTGGCAGCTGGAGCTGATGTGAGCATGATTGGACAGTTTGGTGTTGGTTTCTACTCAGCATATTTGGTTGCTGAGAAGGTCATTGTGACAACGAAGCACAATGATGATGAGCAGTACGTATGGGAGTCACAGGCTGGTGGGTCATTCACTGTTACAAGAGATGCCTCTGGTGAGAATCTCGGGAGGGGGACAAAGATTACCCTCTTCCTGAAGGAGGACCAGCTTGAATACCTTGAGGAGCGCCGGCTGAAGGATCTGATCAAGAAGCACTCTGAGTTTATCAGCTATCCGATTTCTCTCTGGATTGAAAAGACTACTGAGAAGGAAATTTCTGATGATGAAGACGAGGAAGAGAAGAAGGATGAGGAAGGCAAGGTTGAGGATGTTGATGAAGAGAAGGAGAAGGAAGAGAAGAAAAAGAAGAAGATCAAGGAGGTGTCTCATGAATGGTCTTTGGTTAACAAGCAAAAGCCTATCTGGATGAGAAAGCCTGAAGAGATCACTAAGGAAGAATATGCTGCTTTTTACAAGAGTCTTACTAATGACTGGGAGGAGCACTTGGCTGTCAAGCACTTCTCGGTTGAGGGCCAACTTGAATTTAAGGCCATTCTCTTTGTTCCAAAGAGAGCTCCTTTTGATCTCTTTGACACAAGGAAGAAGCCTAACAACATCAAGCTCTATGTCCGCCGTGTCTTCATCATGGACAATTGTGAAGAGCTAATTCCTGAGTACCTTGGATTTGTGAAGGGTATTGTTGATTCTGAGGATCTTCCTTTGAACATTTCAAGAGAGATGTTGCAACAGAACAAGATTCTCAAAGTTATCCGCAAGAACTTAGTGAAGAAGTGCATTGAGCTTTTCTTTGAGATTGCTGAGAACAAGGAGGATTACAACAAATTCTACGAGTCATTCTCTAAGAATCTCAAGTTGGGTATTCATGAGGACTCCACTAACAAGACAAAGCTTGCTGAGCTGCTCCGATACCACTCCACCAAGAGTGGTGATGAATTGACGAGTCTCAAGGACTATGTCACTAGAATGAAGGAGGGTCAGAGTGATATCTATTACATTACTGGTGAGAGCAAGAAGGCTGTTGAGAACTCCCCGTTCCTTGAGAAGCTGAAGAAGAAGGGGTATGAAGTCCTTTTCATGGTTGATGCTATTGATGAGTATGCAGTTGGTCAGCTCAAGGAGTTTGAGGGAAAGAAGCTTGTCTCTGCCACCAAGGAGGGTTTGAAAATTGATGAGAGTGAAGACGAAAAGAAAAAGAAGGAAGAACAGAGAGAGAAATTTGAGGGTCTTTGCAAGGTTATCAAGGATGTATTGGGAGACAGGGTAGAGAAGGTTGTAGTTTCAGACCGTGTTGTTGACTCTCCATGCTGTTTGGTCACTGGTGAATATGGGTGGACAGCTAACATGGAAAGAATCATGAGAGCTCAAGCTTTGAGGGATAACAGCATGGCTGGATACATGTCAAGCAAGAAGACAATGGAGATCAACCCTGAGAATCCTATCATGGAGGAGTTAAGGAAGAGAGCTGATGCTGACAAGAACGATAAGTCAGTGAAGGATCTTGTACTTCTGCTATTTGAGACTGCTCTTCTGACCTCAGGGTTCAGCCTTGATGACCCCAACACTTTCGGGAACAGAATCCATAGGATGTTGAAGCTCGGACTGAGCATTGATGAGGATGCTGGTGAAGGAGATGCTGATATGCCTGCACTCGAGGATGCTGATGTTGATGCTGAAGGAAGCAAGATGGAGGAAGTTGATTAAGCTAGTTATCTGATAAGAACTTTTTTAACATTCTATCTTGGTGGTTCCTTTTTTTTTTTTTCCTGGTTTTTTTAACTTTTTTATTATTATAATATGTTATAATTGCGGTACTGTTTTAGTAGCTGGGTATTTTGGATAGTTTTGGTGGAACTGCCTCCGATGGTGGAAAACGTTATAGCTTTTTTTTTTTTTTTTTTTTTTTTTTATCTAGTAAGGCTTCAGACGAGTTTGAGTTGCTTCAGTTTCCTTGAGTTTGGGTATTGACTTGAATCTCATTTCCTTCAGTTTTCTTGCTGGTAGCTGGTGCGTTTACCTCTTCTTCCGGAAATTAAAGCTTAATTTTGTTGCCTGCCTTCTTCTAACAGGCATTTAACTTCCCAATGGGGGTCTTGCTCTGGATTTCGTTCTCTTAACTAATTACACTCAAACGAATGAATCTAAAACAGAATTCACAAAATCAGTTAATGATTTGAATCCCTGCTGTATAATTTGAAAATGCAAGATTTCTCTGGAGAGGACAATGTCAACTGATGTTAAAGAGTTGAATAATTTTTGCTATTTGCGAAAAAAGATGTATGTTGATTAACAAAATAATTTTTAATTTATTGGAAACTAGTTAGTTAATTTTTCTTATTTTGATGTTAAAAATAGCTGACCCTCCCAACATTCAAATAGCACTTTGACTTTGACGTGGTGCAAGCTAGCAATTTTTGTTCTCAATTTTTAATTAATCACTGCAAAAATTTCTACGTATCTCCTGGCGCTACAAATCACTGAAAAATTAAAGCCGTCGTATCGTTCCTCTCAAGCCTAGAGCTAACATTTCTTTAAAACCAAACAAAGAAAACAAAAATAGCCGCAATATGTAAATCTTTCCTGAAAGATCAAAATATTTCCAGAAAACCTTCACTATTACACCAAAAACATATCGTATATAATTACACAATTGAGACTAGAAAATGTCTTTTGTGAATGCGCGATGCTCTCAGGATCCTCTTTTGATACAGCTTTCCCTTCTGCATTTGCATTTTCCAATCATTTTTCCAGAAAGGCTGCTTCTGCAATTGAAACCAGTGACCTGCAGGTCACAAAGGAGACACCATGTCATTGCACCAGGGCAAGTAGCCGTTGCATGTGATTGCTTCTCTATCTAAATTAAATAATGGTTTATTTTGTTGGCTTGCTCCATGTTGTCTCTGACGTAATAGCATTTCCATAATAGACCTGTTTTGATGCTTCATCCCAATAAGCCTACATATCAAAATAAATAAATTTAGAAAATCAAAGAATGTGGAAACAGCAAACTTTGCATTAGCCACATAATAGATTAGGGTTTTAAAGCAGCCACCACTATAATAAACTCTCTCAAATGTTGGACACAACAATCTGAGCTGCCATTCTCAACTTACATTAGGTCATTGCTTATATAAAGCTAAAATAGGGAAATGGTGTGTGGTCCACCCTTGCATCCACTACCGTAATGCAAATTAAAAGCCATCGCCTATCAATGCTCCCAACCAATTAAAACACCAGGAAGGAAAGAAACTCGAGTGAACCCTTGGCACTTTTGCATTTGTCCTTTCTCAGGCCTCAGAGGATAATAAATACAAAATTTCACACGATATATTCCTGATTAGTTGCAAGCTAGTTACACACATAACCTAGTGATGTTACGCATGAAACAAAATGCCAAAATATACCTGCCAACCAGACGGAAGTCCCTTTGAGAGCTCTACTAAATCAGGTTGCTTGTTTTCCTCAATGGGGGGTGATGCGCGTGCAGCTTCCTTGGCTGCTTGAGCCCTTCTGCGTTTAACTCGCTCACGCCTGCAAGGGAAAAATGTGTGAAAGAGAAAGTGTACATTTAAGCAATATAAAATCAAACAAGAGTGGGGGGGGGGGGGGGGGGGTTTGCGCAAAAGAATGTGAGTCAGAAATGCAACTGAAGTTTATGAAAGGTTCCCCTCAAAAAAAAAAAAATTATGAAAGGTAATAGAGTGAATGAAGCAGGGTACTGCAGACTTGGAAATGTAGATAGGGCAAACTTGGAAATTTAGATAAGGCAAGGAGATGGATAAATATGTAAATCTCTCTCTCTCTCTCTCTCTCTCTCTCTCGATCTCGAAAATGAAAACAGGAAGACACTGAAATGTATGAAAAAAAAACCAACGCATGCTTATTCATGTGGCTCTTTTTCCCTATTGATACTTGGCAGTAGATTGCTTTGGCAAACTTAAAAATAAATTAAAATAAAAAGAACTAGAACTGCTCGATACCAATTCATATTAGGCTATATAAAACCAAAGCACCAACATGCACGTGCGTGCAGTTTTCCGTATTGTTTGGAATAAATCTATTTGCAAATGAATTTCACTTAAAATAATTAATTTGTAGATGAACTTCCATATTTGAATTAACTATAGCTTTACGACCTTATATGTAGACTTAATTTTAGATGCTAGTACCATGTTAAGTTTAGAGTTTATTTGCAAATTATATTGATTTTGGTAGCATTTGCTTCAGGCACAACCAATTTTGTACAATTAAAAATGTAGAATTACGACTGAATTTTCGTTTACAACAAACATGAAAATGTGGATTGAACATGAATTCCATAATAAATTTATGAACTAAAGGCTGAAAATATCAGGAAAACATACCAATCACCACCTAAAGGCTGAAAATTGGCATTATCCTTGGCCTCTCCACTGGCAATTTGTTTAGCATGCCATTCCTGCAACAAAAGGAATGCCAGATAAAAAAGGCACCGAAAGCAGTAAAAACTTATGAATTGCAAGCAAAGAAATTCCAATTGCGAACCTCAATTTCCCTTTGTCGTTTTCTCTCTAATATTTCATAAGGGTTTTCAGGTTCATCTTCCTCGTTCTCATTCAACTCTTCTTTGGCTGCTTTCCACTGAAAGTAATGTAAAAGGCATTTAATTAATTGTACAAATATTCATGTGAACATTAGCGAAGACAAGTGCTCAAAGCAAGCAAGAAAAAAAGGGTTAAAAGCATACCTTGTCCACCAAACTAGAAACTTTCTTATTAGACCTCAGTGAAGGTGCAACAGCAACTGCCCGCTTTTTACTTCGTGGAACTGATCAAAAAACAGAAATTAAATGAGCAACTGCACATTAATAAGCTAGTAATAGATTGCAATAACAACAGACTGTCAAGTTAACATTCATGTCCTAGACTGTGGAGGGGTCTCTTTGAATATTATCTAGCTGGGTTGCAGGGCATTACTGTTCAGCACATGTTTATGTTCTTGTTTTTATTTGTTTTGAGTTATGCAAAAGGAAGGTTCCATATCCTCCAGTCTACTCCCATTTCTTTCTTTCTCAATAAAGTTTTTCTTATTGATATTCTGTTTCACTGAATTTTCCTTGTTTGATAATGTTTCTAGAATTTCAAATAAATCACATCAATAGAACACCCTAAGAAATTGTAAAATAAAAATTAGCTTTTATCATGTCAGGCACAATGAAGCCAAAGTGGTGGAGTTAATGTGAAAATATCAATAAGTTGAGTGATCAAACGTTACAAAAGATACAGAATAAATTACCTTTAGCTTGAACCTTAGCAACTGTTGTTGTGGCAGGTACAGCTGCTGTAGCAATATTGGTTGAAGGTGCCGAAATGTTATCTTTCCCATCAAACGTTTCAGGGGTTTCAGTGATGATTGAAGTAGAAGCCAACCCAACTGATGTCATGACTGTCTCACCAGTAAGTGCTGAAACATCAAGTTCCAAATTTGGCACTGTCACTGCAGCATTGTTCACACTTCCAACTTGATCAGAAGCAAAAGCATCATAATTTACAGGGCCAGAACCAGTTTGTAAAGCAGAAGATTCTACACCACTGACGACAGGCATAGAAGGCATTGTCACATCTTGAAGATTATAATATGCTACCTGCTCAACAGAGCTAACTATGATTGGTGCAGTTTCAGCATAAGTGTTGGTAACTGCTTCATAATAAAGTGATGCATGGGGCAGACCAACTTGACTTCCATCCACATGTCCATAAAAATTACTGCTTGGGATAGTAACATCGTGTCCATGATACTGGAAATTAGAATCTGGATAGGACAAGTATTGTTGTGGGTAAGGCACAGATTGACTTGTCTCAGCATAAGGTGGAAGTGGAGGATATAATGACTCAGAAGGAGCATCGGGTGGAGGCGGAGGAACTAGCTCATTGTCAGGAGGGGGTGGAGGAACTTGATAACTATCAGTAGGTGGTGGTGGAATCCAGTCCTCTTCTGGGGGTAGTGGAACAGTTGACTCCTCTCCAAGTGCCACAGTAGGGTACACTGCAGGTGTATTTGCCCGACTCAATTGCTTGGCTGGTGCAACAGCCTCGATGATTGAAGCATCTCTTGAAACTGTGATACTTGATGGAACTCCATCTTCAACTTCCATGTCAACATCCATGTCAACATCTTCCCCAGGGTGGAACACAGGCTCTGCAAGTGCAGTTATTCCTTTCTCTTTTTCACTACCCAAAGCACCACTTTCCAAATGTTCATCAGGTAATCCCAAAGAAGGGATATGTTCAGCGCATATAATTTTATGAGGATCATTACGTGAATAATTCTCAATATTTGTAGCAACTTTTGCAAATTCAGATTTCTGGTTGTTTTCATGTACATCGGTGTCAGAATCATGTCCCACACCTCCCTGAGATATTTCCTTCTCTTTGCAAGAAGTACCACTGGTTTTCCCACCATCATCATCATCATCCGTTTGTGCAGACACAGCGAGGTGGTAAATTTCATTGTTAATGACATCTTCTAATTGTTTAAGCTGCTTCTGAGAATGGATCCAAAATGGAAGCAAAGATGAACCATGAGAAGAAAGTGACTTAACATCAGAAAGTCTGATATCTACTTCTAAAATATACTTGGACATCCGTTCATGACATTGCAGGCGACTCCCATATCTGAACACATTTTTAAAGATTAGCAAGTGAAAGAACTATTAAATAAAAATAATTAATAAGGTTTTTATAACATCATATAAAATCTAAAAAGCAAAACAACAAGTGAAAAACAGAGGCAAAGCATAAGTTTTCTACCCTTTCAGTGACTTAAGTCTCTCCATCAAACATTCGCATTGTCTTATGAGATTAGTTGAAAGCTCCTTCCCTTTCTCAACTTCATTGTCGCTTACCTCACCACCTAAAAGAACATCCACTGCACTATGGTAACTTTGTGATTCATTTTGGTGCACATCAACTGAGTTTTTGTCTTTCAAGGATTCATTTGTACATCCTTCAACCCCTTCATCAGTTGGGGGCCCATTTCCATGCACTTCTTGGCTTTGATGCATCAAATTGACACCAGTTGAGCCAGCTACAGTTAGTGTGGCAGACGAATTATCTAATTCAGCACCTAAAGATTCATTATTATTCACAACAATATTTTCTGCACTTTCTGAGGAATTAACTCTCTGGTCAGAGATTGGTAGAGTTGTCTGAGCCAAAACATCAGGTACTTCCCATGAAGTTTCCCCAGTTTCAGTATTCCAGTAATAATATTGATTACTCTCTTCATGCATCACTATCCTCCATCCTAAACTCACATCTCCAATTACTAGTGTATCAAGAGTTTCAGCAACAGAAATTTTCTTTGTAGAATCAATTTCTTTGCAGTTATCAGCAGATGCAGCAGCATCACTTTCTTCAGATTCACCGCCTACCACACTCTGAGAAACATCAACTGGAGTAGAATCTCTCTCCATTCCCTGTTGTTCTGCCTTGGGAGCAGCATCTACAAGTGTATTGGCACCATCCTCTTTTCTTTCATTTGGTGGTTCCTCCTAGCAAAAGTAAAGCACTTTTAGCATTGCAGGTACATGGAACACACAATGAACAGATACGAGTTTCAAGGAAAGATAAGAAGCAAAAAGAAAAGGTTAAGGGTGTAGTCAATTGCTTGAACTTTGTAACTGGACAAAATCAATCAGTTTAAATGAACCAGTAAAGAAACAGACACTGACAACAACTTCACAGATGCGACAGCAATCAGATTCTGTTCCAGAGGATGAATTAGAACACCAAGGAATGCTGCATAGTTAATGTCTTTTCACCATGGCAATGCCAGGAACTTTAATAGGTCAATTATCATGTAATGGGTAACAGCTAGTCCTTAACATGGTTGCTGAACTTCAAATGGTATTGATAGAGGCATAAGGGCAAATCAGAGATGATCATTCACCAGGTCTTATAGCCAACATTGTGATCCCACAGTAATAGCAACAATTTCCACTTCCGCTCAAGAACTTGGCACCAGTTAATATCCTTGAGTGCGTGTGCATGTACTAACTATATGAAAGCAGGAGAGATCCGAGCTGTTAAGCCCTAAGCATGACCATTTACAGAGATAAAAAGCATGACCATGAAATACATCTACTGGCTGAGCACTGTCAACATGCTTGCTGTTGGTTCAAATGGCTTAAAGTAATCCCAACCTTCACATTTACAACCACATATATTTTTCTCTGCGTTTTCACTAATGAAATATCAAACAGAATCCACCGAATTACCTGATCAATACGGTCTGAAGGAGAATTCTGTGCAACAACATGGTCTGGCCTTCCATTTGATTCCTCATCCAATTCATCATCACTATATTGCCCCAGTAACATAAGAGGATTCTGTGGTTCACCTGAAGACAATATGCTAGAATGTCAGATACTAAAGAACTATAATGTTATTCTCTTAGCAGTAACTATATATCTGAAACTAAGCAAACAGATGCACTGGAATATTCAAGAATAACAATGTAGTTTCCGCCAGAAAATAATATAGAGAGGAAGACAATTTTCAATAATTTGACAATAAATCCAAGGGAGAAATTAGGAATCATTGAACAGATTCACCTGTCACAAATCAAAGAAAATGTCAGTGAAGGCATAAAGCAAATAAAGCCAGAAACATACGAACCGATAGAAAAATATTCCAGATGAAATCTCCAAAATGCTTTGATGTTGTCAAATAGCGGATTACAGAGCGGAAGTCATTCAAAAATTCACTGTGGCAGGGCCCGACCCTGGTCTGATCTGTATATTCCCATGACCACAGCCAATCTAAAATCTGAAAACAAATACTTGGAGGCAAACAACATAACATGCCACCAAAACTCATGCCCTCTCTACATAATCCTTTTGAAGAAAACTGACGGAACCCACCTGAAGATGATGGTGAAGTGGGTAATCCAGCACGATTTGTCGGATATATGTCCCCTCCAACGTCGCCATTCACAGAGGAGCCACCCAAATCTCCTAGAAAGTAAAACAGAATGCTCATACAGTTATCAAGTAGCCAGTGCATGACACTACCACAGACTTTGTCAAATGAAAAGCTACCAAATTAACATAGCATGAGGAAGTCATTGACAATAATCGATAGCCATTTATGAACCCATTGGCCATTACTAACTATAAGACATAAACTTACAGAATATAAATCATAAGCTAATTCAATGACTGATCACTCTAAATTCATATTATTTTTACCCAAAACACGTAATTAATCCATCTCCAGTCCTCGGTCAAAAACTTAATAACAGGATTCAAACAAAAAGGAAATATAGCCAACTAAATTAAAATCTTAAATATTCACTTTTAAGACTCCAATTTCAGAATTCCTCTTATTTCACCCGTAAGCAAGGAATTCCACCTACACTAGCAAACAATCACAGCCAATTCAACAATAATCCAACGGCGGTGCTTCTTCAACACAGAATAGACTAAACAAAACCCTAAAAATTAATTTAAAAAATTAATTAACGAGCGAAAAATTAAATTTCTCATTCATATATCCCTATAAATCACCATAATGGAAGACAGGGAACCCTAAGAAAGTAATTTGATTACCAGAATTCGAATAACAAAACCCTAGCAAGTAATATAACATACAAAGCTAAAAGCCAAAAGCCAAAAGCCAAAAACCAAGTAATATAACATACAGAAGGTACCGTACCAGAGGGTTCCGCGAAGAGATCGAGCTTGACGCGACGGCCAGCGTTGCTAAGAGCTGCGAGGCGACGACGCTCTTTCCTCTTTCCCATGGATTAATGTCAGTGGATTTCAATTTCAAATTTCAAAATTTCAGTTTGATGATTTGTTATGATTATTACTATTATTAGATTTAACAGATTTTCCGCTAATCCTTTGCTGTTCTTTTTCCTTGTTTATGCTCTATTGGAGTTTGTGTTTGAATCGAAAAGAAGCTGCTGCTGCCATGAGAAATAGGGATGTCTTATTTTTCACAAATTTGCGTACAGCATAAAGAGTTTTTCACCTCTTTAACGAACTGGCTTTCTCTTTTAGACATTGAGACGGTTTAAACCGTAAAATCAAATCAAATCGTCTATTTTAAATTATTTATAATTTTAAATGATTAGATTTGATTTATAATTTAAAAAACCATTTTCAAAACAATTTGATTTGAATTTTATTTAACTAAAACATGTAAGACCGAATCAAACCACTTTTAATAATAATTTCCAAACAGGTAATTTAATTTTTGCCGTCGTTCTTATGCTCTTAATACTATAATATTGAAAGAAATTTATTTATTTTATGAATAGGTTGTTATTGGTAGTATTACACTTTAGGCTTCATTCATAATTAAATCATAAAATCTGTAGAAAGAAGAAAAATTAAAACTAAACAGCTTACCTTTATTTGAATAGAAGACTCTCCGACATTAATTATGCTCCATGGATGAAAGAAAAGTAATTATGAAAAAATTTTAAATAATTATTAAGAAAGTAGAATATTAAAATTGTAAAATTATTCGAGTATTATTGAATTTTTTAATAAAATAAATTATTATTAAAATTTTGAATATTGTTAATCATATTTTTAGTTTCTTTTTCATTAAAATTATTATTTATTTTTTATTTAAGTCTCTCATTTTTATTCTTATGTGCATTTACTTGAATTTTGTTTTCATAATTTATTTATTTATTTTCTCACTTTTTATTTATATTTCTTTCATTTTATATACATATTTATTTCGGTGCCTCCATTTACTACTCTAAAGGAAATAAACTCTTATAAATTATCGCCTCTTTTCGAAATCTTGTGTTTCATACAGTAATACGCTTTTACTATTTTCATCGTATACATAAGTACGTATTATTTTTCTTTTTCAAATATAAGAAATGGGTAGCTAACTTTAATCATTAATTAGAAAGACCAATTTTACAATAATGAAATTTTCTTTCATCTTTTATGTTTTCCTCCAATCCAAACATAGAATAGAAAATAAAGATAGTGATTTTTTTTTTTACTCCTTTATTTTCTTGGAAAAATTTGCACAGATCGAGTTCATGACAGTATTTATAAACAAAAAAATAAAATTAAAAATTTTTTAAATAGTTTTATAACTTTATCTCTTTTCTTTAAGTATATAGTTAGAAATACTCTCGTTTCAAAAAGAATTATTGATTTTATTGATTTGATCCACAGGTGAAATTGTGGATATAATTGATTTTATCTCTTCTTCTTTCACTTCATATTTAATGTTTTTTGAAGATAATATTAGGATTTCATTAAAAAAACTTTAAATAAACACAAAAATTATAGGAAGAACATGACATCTCTCCTATAGGCTAAAAATAGAACAAAAATCATAAAATAATTATTATTCGTTGATTTAATTATAAATGTGAATTTAAAAAAAATGGATAGATCTTCAAAAATAGTTGATCAGGTGAACTCTTCGAATTTTCTATAAATGATGTACATGAATTAAATATTTATAAAAGAACATAAAGGATTTAAACTACTAAATTCAATGGAGGAACACGCTGCACTATCAATTATAAAAGACGAAAATTATTATATAGTTGAAAATTTTTTCACAAATTGTAACATATCTAAATAAATAAAAAAAATACAAATAACAAATAATACTCCACATAAAATAAAGATATCATAAATTCCATACAAGTTGAAAATAAAATACGAACAGTAAATATAAATAATATGAATCTATATTATAATAAACATAGATTTATAATTTAAAAGAAAATAAAAATATGAGACAAGAATCAATTCTCCTCGCATGTTCATGCTTGATTTTATTTTTCATGGAGAGAAGGGAAAAAAATTTTAATCGACTTCATATTTGACAATGTAATAATTTTTATTTATTTTTTGTTATTTCAAACAAAATTATATACAGCGTGAATCAATGTGGTTAATGGTAATTTTGGTATAAAAAATTTTGATGGTTGAGGATAAAAGTTTTAAAAAAAGGGTAAAAATTTTAAAATAATGGACGCAAGGGCACAGTAGTTCAACGGAGGGAATATATAAGAAAAAACAGTATATTTAAAATAATACAAAATTATGCTAATTAATTTTAACAAAATATAAGAATAAAATCGTAATTTTCATTTTTTTTATAGGTTTTACACTTATGCTCCCATTTAATCATGACTTTTTAGTATGGGATTTTTCACGCTTTGGGAATTGTCGCTCGTTCTTCCAAGCAAAAGGGTTTAGTGGCCGTCACACACCTCTCATTGCCAAGCTTAAATCCTAGGGTTTCTCTGCACCAGCAGAAGAAGAGTAAACATTATGTTGGACATAAATCTCTTTAGGGAAGACAAGGGCCACAACCCTGAGCTCATCCGCGAATCACAGCGTCGTCGTTTTGCTGATGTAGATATCGTCGACGAGATCGTTCACCTTGACAAGGAATGGAGGCAGCGTAATCTTCTTGTTCCTTATTCCTATTCCTGTCTTTTCTCTTTATTTTTTGAAGATCAACACTTGAGTTTTTATTACTTATCTGTGTTTTTTGGTTTCACTTAGGTCAATTTGAACTTGATAACCTGCGCAAAGAATTTAATAAAATAAACAAAAGAGTTGCTCAGCTCAAAATTGTGAGCATTTCTTTTTCCTGTTTTATGTATTTAGTTAATTTATTGAGAAATTAAATTTATTTTTGTGGAAATGATGTGAATAAGGCTGGTGAGGATGCTTCTGAATTGATTAATAGTACCAATGAGAACAAGAAATTGGCTTCTGAAAAAGAAGCTGAGGTTCAGCGGGCTGCAGAAGCTTTATATAAGAGATTGGAAGCAGTTGGTAACCTTGTCCATGATTCTGTTCCTGTTAGTAATGATGAGGTATGTGCTTGTTTTATTATTTTCAGCTCATCTCTAGTCCTCCCTTGAAATGTGGAATTTACTACACTATGGATCATTTTTTATCCTGCAGGCTAATAATGCTGTGGTTCGTGTTTGGGGCGAGAGAATATCAGAGCCTAAATTGAAAAACCACGTGGAGCTTGTTGAGCTTCTTGGTATTGCAGATACTAAGAAAGGTATCTAAGTATGATTTACCTGTTCGAAATTCTGTTTTTCTATTTGATTAACAATTTACATTAAATTCTTGTGTTCTGCGGATCCAAAGATATTGGCATTGCTTTCTTTATTTCATTGCTTTACTACTCGACCTTGATGGCTGAAGTACAGTGTGGAAGTTTTCTGTTAGTCGTGTTTAACATCTTCTCTTGAATTTAAATTCCCAAATTTCTTAACCTTAATTTTCCAATGTACGATTCACTATGAATGATAAAACTTGGCTTTTGTTATATTGCATCCCATAAATGTAGTTTTTGCAATAATCATTTTCATTTATATCAAAGTTGCATTTCCAAAGAACCTCAGTTTAATGGAATTCAATTATTAAAAATGAGACCTATCTAAATGTTCATTTTTATCATGGTGATTAACTAATTATAAGTTGGTTTGTCATTTCATGCTTGCTATTGCTAATATATTTATTGTTGGTAGCCACATTGAAAGAAACTTAATCAAGTTGCTTTCATGGATATATCTAGCTTGTGCAAAAGAAATTCTTCTTTGTAGATTCTTTGTTTTTCTTTTTCCGGTTTTTATGATACTTATGTTAATGCTTCGTGCTTGAAATGATTAGGATCTAATGTTGCTGGAGGGAGAGGCTTCTATCTGAAAGGTGATGGTGTACGACTTAATCAGGCGTTGATCAACTTTGGCCTTGACTTTTTGGAGAAGAGGGGTTACACAGCCTTGCAGACTCCCTTTTTCATGAGGAAAGACATTATGTCAAAATGCGCTCAGCTCGCACAATTTGATGAAGAACTTTACAAGGTAAAAGTTTTGAAGGTTATCAATAGTATATTTAGATATTCAGATATAGAGAGGCTCTCTCTGTCTCTCTTTCTTGTCTTTGTGTGTGCAAGCATGCAATGCAGGGGAAGAATATAGGGCAATTAATTCTCAACAATTAGGCTAGAATAGGATGATTTTGGTTGGAACAAAATAACATATTGGTTTCAAAGAAACCCTTAGAATTAAAATTCTGAATTCATAGATGAAAAATAATTCCTAAAACTAATTGCTGTTTTCCTATTCATATTAGTTAGGACAAATCCTTATTCTATATTGAAAAAATATTCCTAATTAGCTTAGACTCCTAGACTGAATAGTATTCCTTTTTAGCTAAATCCTAAATAAAGAGGGAAAACTTAAATTATTTCCTGATTAATTGACCGTCTTTAAATTAAGAAGGAAACTAAAAGAAAACTTCTTAATTAGTCTTGGATGCTCCTGCATCGGCATGCTTGCATTGTAGTTATTCAAATGTTCTTCCTAAATATATGTCAGTAAAAGTGGCACAATAACCGATCTTTGAATAATGGTTTGCAGAATGATAAAATTTCACTTCTTGCAGCACTCTATCTCCTATATCCAGTTTTGTCCATTTTAAAGAATGTCGCACAATTTTTTCTTAGGATCATATGGATGCTATTTATGATATTTTCTCCTCAAATCATGCATGTAAGCCTGTATTTCCAGAGTTGTATGGTGTAAATCAAATTGGGTTGCTCTTAACATAATGCAAGTCTTAGTTATATATTTTAAACTTATTATTCTTGTACAGTTATTTTTTTCCCAGTTGTGTAATGGCTTTTGTAGTTAATTATCAAAAATGATGTTCTTGTCCCTTTTTACTTTATTTGGTTGTCCAAACTCTAATATGCTTTGTGTTTAATGCATTTCCTTTTCTTTTGTTCTGCTGCTTTCCTTTGCATCACGCACATACACAAAAAAAAGAAAAAAAGAGCTATATTAATATTTATTCTAAATCATGAAATAGCCTTGCCTTGTGATAATTTGGATCTCAAAAAAACTTAAATTCATGTTAATTATTTTGTTTTCTTTTTCTGTTGTATCTCATTTGCTACTAGATGAAATGCAAGGATCACCAATGTAGTTGGTTTTTTGCTAGGTGACTGGTGAAGGAGATGACAAATATCTAATTGCTACTGCTGAGCAACCTCTATGTGCTTATCATTTAGAAGATTGGATCCATCCCTCCCAGCTACCAATCAGGTTAGTTTTTTCTAGTGATTAGTGGTCTTAATGGCAGAAAAGTATTACTGTATTGGTTTCATTAATTTAATACTTTTTGACAGATATGCTGGGTACTCATCTTGTTTCCGTAAAGAAGCTGGTTCACATGGTCGTGATACTTTGGGGATTTTCAGAGTTCATCAATTTGAGAAAGTGGAGCAGTTCTGCATTACCAGCCCAAATGGCAATGACTCGTGGGAAATGCATGAGGAAATGATCAAGAACTCTGAGGACTTCTACAAGATGGTATGATATCCTAACTTAGGATGTTCCTGTTTTTAGGTTGTTTTCTTACTTCTCAGTTTTTGAAGAATATTGACTGTTTCCCAACTTCCAATGCTTGGCCCTGGACCTGATACATGACTGTTTCCCAACTGTTTCCTCTTTAACGTAAACAATGGTTTCTGAAAAGAAATATGGACCAGATATGTAAGGCCAAGCCTTGTTGATGACATGCTAATAATCTCATATTGATGACACATTATCCCCTTTTCAAACAGTTGAACATTCCTTTCCAATTGGTGTCTATTGTTTCTGGTGCTTTGAATGATTCGGCTGCCAAAAAGTATGATTTGGAGGGATGGTTTCCTGCTTCAAATACATACAGAGAGTTGGTCTCCTGTTCCAATTGTACAGACTACCAGTCAAGAAAACTAGAAATTCGATATGGACAGAAAAAGGTACATATTGTGCACTTCTTTTGTTCACACCGTAATATGGATGTCATGTATTTCATATGTTTCTGGCTTATTACTTTAGAAACATTTCTGGTCTAGCATTTGAGAAATATTTTCTGTCTTCCATTTGAGCATGCCACCATATGGTGAAAATATATATATAAAAAAAAAAGATTAAACTAAAGTGCGTTTGGTAAAATTGACAATTAAATGCTGAAAATTTAAGCACTGATTCTGAATTTAAAATGCTGCCTGATACGGGTGCTAAAATTTCTAAATTATAGAATTGTTAAAAGCCTATACACATTCTGTTTGATGCAAATATTAATATAGAAACTTTGACCGATTGTCTTGAGCAGATTTAGCTTAATTGAAACTTTTAAGTAATGTGTAGGTAAGTATTATCAAATAACTCATAAAATTAAAGCAGTGAAAATTTTAATTCTAAGTGCTGAATTTGAAAATCAAACACGGCCTACGTCTTTCTTTGAAAATCATTGGAAACTTCTTGCCTTGAACTCCGCACATAACTCAGCTCATGCTATCTCTGTAGGATTTTCAGTGTCAAACTGAGTTGGGTGAGTGACCCGTAAAATACGTCAGATGGATGAGATGTACTGGAACATAAATTGCTACTTGATGATGGATGAGAAATTTATTCCATTATGTGCACTTTATCACTGTCTATCAAACCTTCTTTTGGATGCTTGTGATGGGTGAAGGAATAATAGGGGTTACAAACTCAGAAGAATAGGATAGAACTGTAGAAATCCACGAATAAGCATTGTTTTGGTTGAAGAAAAACTTAGAGCAATGCATAATTCAGAGAAGAAATGAATTCATACAAGGAATGGAAGTGATAAGTGTATTGGCGCACTTTCCTCGATAAACTAATTAAGGTATTTACAATTCCATTGTCAAATACCTTATTTGAATTCTAGAGTTGATAATGGTTACAACTTGCATAAAGAAAAATAATAAAAAAATTGATCATTTTCTTTTTCATTGCTTTATCAAGAAAATTCTGTTTAAGTTTCTCATATTTTGTTGGTTGTTTTTGTTGTTGGTTGCAGAGCAATGAGCAGGCAAAGCAATTTGTTCATTTATTGAATTCTACCCTGACTGCAACAGAGAGAACGATTTGCTGCATTCTCGAGAATTACCAGATGGAAAATGGCGTGGAGGTTCCAGAACCTTTGAGACTATATATGGGTGGAAAATCTTTTCTCCCTTTCCAAAACAACCCATCCACAGATGGCAAGGGGAAGAAATCCAAGGCCTAGTTGTCCTATCGAAATAACTTTCAATTTATTTTTGAAATTTGAGAATTTTGATCAACTACTACTTATGCATCGACTGTATGGATGCCAAACTTTGGTATTCAAATGATTAGTTTTCATCCATGTTCTCTTTTTGGCTAAATAGTCATTACCAGATGGAAGGGGTAACCTTTGGTTTGTCATACCAATTGCTTTGTACTCTTGTATTATAACTGCAGACTTCTGACACATTTTATTTCCTTCGCTAAATAATTTTTTTTGAAAGTTCTTAGCTTGCAGATTTCTTTGTTTTCTATTTGGTATAGACTCGAAGGATTCTTGAATGTGCTCCTTCAAACTTGTGGCATATGAAAAACAGGTATTGCTTTTGGTTATTGGTTGATATATTGTCTTAGTGAGTCGTAAAAAAGGGCCTAAAATAAAAATTGGATTAGCTGTGAAAAAAGACCTACTATTGTACAGTAAATCTTCTAAATCAAGATAATCTCTAATCGTGCTTATCTTCTAAAACTTAGATTTGTTATGTTTAGTGTCTTCACCTATTAATTCTACGTAATTATACATTTTACAGAACTTGTTAAGCGGCAACTGAGGTTTTTCAAAAAATAAATATCTCAAGATTGAAACTTTATGGAATGGAAACAAGAGTGGCCATTGAGAGTGTTACTCTACACAATTGAATGATTTTTCGCGCTCAGAACTTATTTAAAATGCCAATTTGAAACCGATGGCTACCAAGAGTCTTTTAATACCAATTAGAATCACAAATATTGGCCGGACATGTTTGTTTGGATTGTCGCAAATGTGCTAACATGGATCGAAAAAGAGAGTATTCTCAATTTGCATGCTCGTGCGTTGGCATTTACATAGCAAACAAAGGCATTGGGACATTCTTCAACCGTCTCATTAGTCTGGGAGGGATGGTTGAGCAATAATTGTTAGAGACTTCGTTTTTGGTTATTTTCCTTGCAGGTATATTTCAATCCTCCACCTTGAATTGGCTTTTCCTTTTCCCTTGGACGAATTGGTGGTATGTGTTTCCTCCCAGTTATACAAAAATAACAAAGTAACGAACACATTGACCATTCAATAGAATTTACTGAATTAGTTTCCAATCCACATTTTTTTTGTTGTTTTGCCCCTTCATCCATTTTCCAATCCTCATCATCAATTCAACTCTCAGCATCACCAGACACTAACTCACTCTTCACAAATTATAACATATATTCAAGTCTCCTTCAAACTCGCCAAAAGCTTGCGTTCTGATGGTTCGCATTAGGATCATACAAAAAAAAAAATTGTGTTTAACAGTTCTCATTAAGATCGCACATAGGCCATCTAATATAACTGAGTTATCCAACGGAAAGCATGTTGTTTCTTCAGAGTCGTTCTACTTACATGAAACGAAAAAAAAAAAAACAAAAATAAAACCCAGTTCTGATCACATTACAATAAACACAATGTCGAGAGAGTATCACAAATAAAATGCCAGGCTAATTAGCAAAAAAGGTTCTTACAGTGACAAGTATTGATCAATTCCCCTTGCAAAGTTCAAGTTGTTAGCCAACCAACCTTGGCATCTCATATAGACTTGAAAGTGGGTAAAAGCCCTCATAATAATCGAAGAATTATTTACAGTAACCTGCGCCACGAATCTACATCAATTCCACAACACAAAGCAGCAAGCACAGCAAATAAATTCAGTATTTTTCTTAGAAAAACAAACAAGTAAAGTAATTGCTCCAATGCTGTTCACGTTGAAAAGACAAGCAGTAAGGCAACAAAGCGTGAAGCAAATTAGAAACGGAACTAAGAACTCATGGCTACATAAACCACATTATATGTTTATCTGATACTGATTACCCTTTTTTTCCTTGAGCATAGAAACAAGTAGATGAATACTAATGGTGTATCAGCATAATTATTTCTACTAGAATGAAATCATTCCTTCAATTTACACAAGTCATGTTAAAAGGGGGAACGAAAAAGAAAAGAAATGAAAATTTTAAGAAGTTTATGTTCAAAATTTCAGACTTATTAGAACAGCAAGGTCATTACAAGACCAAATTGTGTTAAAAGTTAAACATTTGTGTGCCTTAGTACAAAAATAACATATTCAACGAAAGAATGAACTTTGCATTCCCTTTTATCAAATCTACCAATCTACCAAAAATCCAACTTATTTCTTTTCTAATTCTCAATAATTTGTGTGTTTAACTGGCACACACAACGTTGTTTAACAGACACACACAACATTAATATGTTAGTTACAATTAAAAGAATTAAACTACAAAACTTCTCCAATAGATTTCTCAAATGAAACTAATCATCTGTTTGTTGCAACCCATATCAAAAAACCCAAAACTTCAAATCAACTTCGCTAGGGATTGAATTGAAATTCTTAATTTGCGATATATAGAATTCCAAATATATTGAGCAACAAAACAAAACATCAATGTAAAGAAAATTAAGATTCCGATTCTTGTTCTTACAAATGAAAGCCGCAATCAATCAGCCGTTGAATTGAAATTGTCAGAGTTGTCCTTCGAAGAACAGGCACCGTTAGATTTGTGATGATGATGATCGTGATCGTGATCGTGATCGTGGTCTTGATCATCATCGCTAGTGTCCTCATCGAATGGTTTGTCCTTGTGGAATATACAGCATTTTTTGGAGCTTTTCTTCTGCATAAACTCGTTGTCTACGGTGCCTTCTTTCCAGCTAACCTTTTTCTTCCTCCGATTAAGCCGCAATACGAGGGTTTGAGATGGTTGTTGTTGTTGGGGAGGGTTATCTAGGGTGACCGTAGTGGTGACGGTGGAGGAAGACGCCGATCTCATTGCAGCGCTGCTTGTGGCGATCGAACCGTCGCGCGACATTGTAAAAAGCGGAAATGGCAAATTGGCAGTAACCTGTTTTCGCAATTGCAACCGCATTTTATTTTTGCAATCAACCATTAAATTTTATTCTTTGGGGATTGACAGAACTAACCTTCCAAAGTGCATTTTCCTATGGAAAGTGAGGCCCATATTCGCACCCTGGTACTTATGGGCCTGGTATTTTTATTCCCCTACCACGACCCGAGTCCGACCCATATTGACGCCTTATTTTTTGCCCGTGGATAATGTTGATTATTGTGGACTGACTCAGGAGTTAGTCAAGTTATAACAAATTGCTTAGCTGTAACTTATTGTTAGATAGTTTGTTATCATAGCTGTACAAACAGTTGTAACTTCTCAATAGTTAGTCTCTTTTCCCGCTCGTATACTTTCTTGGAGTTTCTTTTCTCTGCAATTCTTAGTCTCTTGATCACTCTTTTCAATGGCGGATCACTTACAGAATCCCCCAAACCCTTTCTTTCTTCATCCTAATGAAGATCCAGCATTAATTCTTGTTTCACCGGTTCTCAGTGGATCTAGTTATCAATCTTGAGGTAGAGCAATGAAAATGGCACTTGCTACTAAGAACAAATTGGGTTTCATAGATGGTTCAGTCACAATTCCTGCGTGAAATGATCAAATGTACTCAACTTGGGAGAGGTGTATTACAATGGTGCTGTCTTGGATCACCAAGTCTCTTTCACCTTCAATGGTGGGTTTTGTTTTTAACGACACATCATACAGATTTCAGATTTACAAGAGGAAATCTATGCGTTTAAATAAGGTGATCTTTCTGTTTCTGAGTATTTCACTCAACTAAAGATCATATGGGATGAGTTGTTGAATTTTAGGCCTGTACCTACCTGTTCATGTGCAACAACTTGTAATTGTGGTTCAATATTTAACCTTCATACTTTAAAATAACTTAAAAGCCTCAATTCAATGATATGTGATGCAAATCATGTAATTCAAATGCTACAAGCAATCCAAAAAGACTGCAGAAAATGGAACTATCAGATTTGAATGAATAATATATGATGCTTCTATAATTTCTTTTTTTTTTTTTCCCATGATGAGCTTGATGCTTAGTTTATGCCCTTTGTTGATTTCAGGTGAACCTCAAGAGTCAAATTCAGATTTTAGGAAATATAAGAGGTGTGAGATTGGTTTTCGAAATGCACCCATAAGTACTCACGCAAAGCCATTGTTTCTGCTGCAAAGTTCAAGTCTATATATCCACACTTCAAGGTTCTACTACGAGAATACAATTTCACCAGCTATTTTGTGGTAAGCCTTTTGATCATAGAATATATCTATTGAACGTCTAAGTTGCTGTTCATCCTGTCTTTCACAGTTCGTGCCACCTAAATTTGGTAGAGAGTATTTTTAGGAAAAACCTGATTCTGTTGAATTTCAAATTTCTGATATACAAGGTGCAGTTTTAGAATCAACCAAAGAACATTTTATGGATTGCTTGTACAATTCAAAGGCTACCTCAACCTCAAAAGGCATGTTAGCAACAAATTAAATCTTCTTCATTTCTTATCCCAAATTGCCTTTTTATGTGTTCCACTTTAAGGATGTGTCTAATAACACTGGCCCAGCAACTCCTACGTCTTACTCTTCCCTTTCTAACTCTTCATGATATACCAATGGTGGCAATCCCTTCACTTTCAAATAACTCAATCCAAGTTAGAATCTGCATCTCCTAAAATACATTTAAAGCCATTTTACTCTTGTAAAATTGACACCATTCTCTCTTAACGTTCTAGTCACATCTGCTCAAAGCCATTGCCTATCAGGATTGCATATTTCTAGCCCAACGATATTCCATCTTGTTGGTTTTTGAAGTGCAGGGATGATATATGTGTGTGTGTGCACTACTTGTGGACAACATCAAAATGATCCAATAATATTCATTTGTCTTCTCTTCGGGAAATAGAATTGAAGTAGGTGTTAGGCAAACAAAATTGCAAGTTTTTATTATAGAGTTTAGTATAGCTTTACAAAGAGAAGGAAATTATATACCCAAAATTAAATCTGCCAATGTCAAATCAGAAATCAAAAATCTTTTTTACAAAAACCAGTGTTTAGTATAGTTTCTTTCTTCACCAATTATCCATATCCATGGGAACAAAGGGATGTTCCAATAAACTAGCAACTGTTTCTTCTACATAGTCTGTCTCCACACAGAGGAAGGCAATCCGTTACATAAAATACATTTCACTCTTGTAATATTGAGACCATTCTATCTAAACGTTCTAGTCAATTCTGCTAAAAGGCATTGCCTATGAGGAGTGCATAATTCTAGGCTAATGATGTTCCATCTGTGTGTTT